>JAJOOR010001993.1:0-37920 GCA_036250505.1 Solanum acaule | reverse complement strand
TTGTTGTAGTATAACTTGTAGCTAAAAACTGATTCTTTACGTATATTTGTTCAACGTCTAGGGAATATTATGATTAAGTTAGGTTACTGTTGATGACATAATAACATAAGAAAGTTGACAAACCTTAACGAGGGTTACTGCTTTAGCTGAGAAATCACAGGCGTGAACATAGAGCTTCGGAAACGCAGCTATGAGAGGAAAAATCGTATTCCCCGCTCCACAACCCACCTGCCAATGTCTATTCAGTTGAGCTTTTCAGGTAACTACTACTACAGTAAGATAATGAAATTACCTCTAAGACAACCTTCCCATTGGAAGATTCAATTTCATCATCAAAATATCTTCCCCAATCCTTCTCCAAGTAGTGTCGGTCCTTGAAAAACTGCCCAATGTGCAAATGTACGTCACTGAATTCAACAATATAAACGAGCAGCCCGGTGCACTAAAGCTACCAGTATACACAGGGTCCAGGGAAAAACTGAACTACAAGATCTATGGTATGCAACCTTACCTTGCATTTCTGCAAGAGGCTGTTTACCTGGTCCCGATCACATTACAACAATTTTACCGGTTACTCGAGATAAAATCGAAGATTTGAATTTCATTTTAAACTTGTTACCTTGTTTTTGTGGAGCTTGTAGAACTTATCCCAGTACTGTTGAGACCTTCTGCTGTAATGGTGGTTTTCACTCTGACTGTAAAATGAAGTCCGAAATCGAATACTCAAATATCTCCGGCTTACACGTGGCGCTGAAATACCTTCCCACTTCGCCGGCCACACCGTAACAGGAGGAGCACCGGCTGCATGCATTTTTACGCCACCCAAATCCCCCACGCTTACGGTTGGTTGTTAGGAGATTGTGGATGAAGTAAGCTAAAACGACGACGTACACTGGAGACGGCAGTGAAAACGGCCACTAGGACTGTCACAGCTGTCATTTAAACCTTAATAAATACTCCCTTAAGTATTTGGTTTGTCTAATTTCATCCTTTAAATATACAATTACACTTAAATTGGGAATCCAAGTTATGTTTGGCCACTTTTTGTTTTCAACCAACAAAACATAAAAGAGAAAACTTAAAAATGAAATAATTTCAAGGGAAAAAAAAACTTTTTTGTTTCCTATGTTATCACGTTATTCCCATTTTAGTTCCTATGGTATTTAATGAAGATGACCTTAATTAAGTACTAATATTTATGTTTTTGATTGTTCGACTAACAGAATTCGAATCCAACCAAAGAGACAAATTGAAATATTTAGATTTATATTGCATCAATTCCATCTTGAATTATATTAAACATGATGGATTAATAATCATTATATGTGGCAACATCTTTCATTTAGATGTAATCTTCTAGATGTCAAAAACTCACTCTGATATCAGAGGTGGGATGCGAATATAAATGAAACCTTTTCTTTCTCCGCACTACACGAGATTCGAAAATCGACTAGTCACTAAAATTGAACCGGTCAAAGTCCAAGTTATATGAACCGGTTCACCAAACTCTCGAATTAACACGCCGACCTAAACCGGTCCGATTTTTATTAAAAACTCGCCGTAATTAAACGCAGCCACATTCTGGAATAGTGTAATATACAAGAAAAAAGGAACCAATTTTTCCTCCTCTTGGGTTCTCTGCGATCGGGAAAATAGCAAAACCCTAGCTCAAAACCCTAGAACAAACCAGGAAGGAGCCCATGGCGTATCAACAACACCAATCACCTAATCACACCGGAGACAACGATGACGGAAAGAATCGCCGGCTCTATAACCCTTACCAAGACCTACAAGTTCCAATCAAAACACTTTACAAGCTTCCTACCTCGCCTGAGTTTCTGTTTCAGGAAGAATCTGTTGCTCAGCGTAGATCATGGGGAGAGAATTTAACTTACTACACTGGTATCGGTTATCTCTCTGGTGCTGTTGTCGGTGCCGGTAAAGGATTTGTTGAAGGTGTGAAAGCTTCAGAGCCAGGTGATACTACGAAGCTCAGGATCAATAGAATCCTGAATGCGTCGGGTCATACAGGCCGGAAGTTTGGAAATCGAGCTGGTGTTATTGGGTTGCTTTATGCTGGGATGGAGAGTGGAATGGTTGCTATTAGGGATACGGATGATGTTATCAACAGCGTGGTTGCTGGCTTGGGGACTGGTGCGTTCTACAGGGCGGCTTCGGGGCTAAGGTCAGCTGCCGTGGCTGGAGTTATTGGCGGCGTCGTTGTTGGCTTGGGGGTAACTGGAAAACAGGCGCTAAAACGATATGTACCGATCTAAGATTTGTGCTGGTTTGCTTTTGGATTTATGACCTCAATCTTGGTAGCTGTTATTTGTTTCAAAAATTTTGATAATACCTTGAGAAATTGTGTTCTCGCACTGCCCAGTAATGTAATTTGGCATGAAAGTTTCATGCTTTCTAGATATATTTTAACAATTTTATTGAATATATATTCTGAAACTAGGTTTAGAGGAGATTTTCTCTTGAATAAGGTTGAAAGAAACTGAATCTTGATATGATTGTTTCATTACTTATTATGTCCATGTATGTGTTGACAGATTTATACAGATGATAGAATGTGTTTTCTCCGTGTTTAGATCCTTTTTCTTGTGTTACTGTATTGAAGAGTGTGCTCTTGATGGCAAGCTCCAGCTAGTTGATGGAAATTAATTGTGGTTCTCATGAATAAAACTCTGCCAGTTATTAATCGCATGTGTATGTATATGCTTTGTGAAGTATCTGTGGAAGGATTCGAGACACCAAGTAGCTGAATTTTCCCTGTTGTTTAAATGCTTCTGGCTGTCTCGTTTCCAGCTCTTTGTACTGCCATATGATGTTTGGGTAATTGCGCAAGGGCTTTGAGTTCCATACTGTTGATAAGCAATGGATGGAACTTTGAAATGATCCTGAGTTCCACCCCTTCTGATGGCATTTTTTTATTAATGATTGTTGTCAAGACTGCTTTTCTATATCTATATATGCTAAGTAATAAGAAGACTAGTTTTGATTCGCTGTTTTATGGAGGAGTTGATTGTCATTTTGGAGGAAAAAAATATCATCTTTTCTTTCACTATACTGACCTCCATATTTCCATATTGTCTATATGTTTTTGGTTGTCTCAGATCCTGCTCTTTGTACTGCCACATGATGTTTGGGTAATTGCGCAAGGGCTTTGAGTTCCATGCCATTAATATCTAAAGGATGGAACTTTGAAATGATACTGAGTTTTCACCCCTTCTGATGGCAGTTTTTATCAATGATTGCTGTCAAGTGTCTGAATTTTATGTGCTAGTGCTGCTAAGGTTGTGTTAGACTTAGATATTTCTCTCTATATATACTAAAACGTTTAAGTGTTAAGAAGAGTAGTTTTGATTCTCTGTTTCATGGAGGAGCTCAATGACACTTTGGAGGAAAAAAATACCATCTTTACCTGCATATTTCCCTACTGTCTATATGTTTTTGGTTCTCTTTGTTTCGAGCTATTTGTACTGCCATATGATGTTTGGGTAATTGCGCAAGGGCTTTGAGTTTCATGCCTTGGATAAGCAAAGGATGGGACTTTGAAATGATTCTGAGTTTCACCCCTTCTGATGGCAGTTTTTATTGACAATTGTTGGTGTCTGAATTTCATGTGCTACTGCTGCTAAGATTGTGTTAGATTTCATTCTGAAAAAAAGATTGTGTTAGACTTTGGATATAAAAAAGCTTGTGTTTAAGACTTGAAAATATACTTAAATTGGAAGAATGTGTTTGATACTGTTTTCTACTAAAACATTTGCCTGTGTGTTTTATGGTTCTCTTGTTTCCAGCTTGTGTTTGACTCCCGTTCCCTTGGTTTTTGTCTTTTTGGTATTTGAGGTTCTTTATCCCAATACCACACCAAGTAGTTGCTCAACCATGCTTTATTTCCTCTCTCTTGCCAGATTCCACCCCTTCTCGTTCCCCTCCCCCCAAGTCACAGAGACCCTCATATCACCACAACCTTGGTTGTCACCTTCTCTGGCTGTGACAGTAACCTATCACCGCCCCATTCTTTGTACTGCTCATTCAATCTCTCTCATGTAAAGGTCCTTGCAGTGTTCAAAGGCATACAAGAGACGGAAATTATCCTTGGGTTGGAGTCCTTAGTCCGCTGTCATTACCCTCTCAGATTCTGTTATGAAAATGCTATGAGAGGCCATGTATGTTCACACACCGTGTAGCATAACAGAGAGCGCCAAAATGTTTAGCAGACTTAACACAATGAGATATTGGGGAGAAGAAACAAGCCCTTAGTACTTGCGACTTAGAGCAGACGTAGAAGTTGTCTATGGAACATATGTTGTGTGTTATGTCAGTAGATTTTGAATTTGATTGATATTGGATTAAAAAAGTGTAGTTTTTCTTTCAGCAGTTTTACATAAGCATCCATGTTTTGGTTTCGTAGGTGTGTTCGTCTTTGTTTTCTTTCCAGTTGATTGTGTAATTGGAGCAGAAAGCATCAATTTCACTTTAATTTGGTTTAGTGGTCTTCGTATGCTATATGTTTCCGCTCAAATTTAAGTTCAAATCAGAGATGTTAATTACTTCCTCTGTGCGGATATACTTGTCAAATATTGTCTAATTCGATTTCTATTTTTACTAGTCATTTTTTGACAATTTAAGGAAGGACAACTTTTCTTTTTCTATTATGTCAATTTATTAATATTGAGTTAATGTTTTTGAAAAATGTAGTGAGCAAAGATCAAATCTTCCATATAAAACCGGAGGGAGTAACAGGAAATATCTCATTCCAAAATGAAATGTCATTAAACTTAAATACTAGTATGATGACACTTGCAATTTTGAAGTACACCCAGACTTCTTCTTAACGGCAAAGTTTGTTCAGATAATTTTTAGTTTTTAATAGCGTATATTGTTATACAAAATATGCTACATGATATAACATGAAAATTTCATATATTTTAATAAGTGGTTTCTTATAGAAAAAGTGTTGCAATAAAGGTGGGTTCTTACCGTAAAAATGTTGTTATAGAGACCAATAGATCATAGCTTTGAAAAATCATTAACAATTTACCAAAAATATGGAAACTGCTGTGAAATACATTCACTTTAGATGTTTACTACACAAAAGGAATTAACTCCCACTACTCAACTCCATTAAGACATCTACAATGGAAAAACTCAAATTTGCTTTTGAACTATGCAAAATGAACATTTAAAGGTACGAGTGTTATTAACCCGATCTATAATATTGCTATTTTTTCTTTCTTTGTTGGGACAGAGTTGAAATTCGAAAGAAATTGGCTTCGTTATCTCTCATGCCCAAACTGATCCTTTCTTTACGCAGCGTTGACACACTACGTAGATAGACAGACAACAACTTATAGGCGCCAATATCTATTTGGTGCTGTGCATTATCGACAAGTATAAATCTTAGAGTCGACAACAGTTGGTATTTCTTCATAACTAGAGTCGATAAGTTTACACATTCTTACATATTTTAACTTACGAGTACATGTCTTGAGTTGATTTTACACAGGAAAATGTTGGGACAGATTCAATCTTTGGTACAACTTGCAAAGAGCCATAGCCATGCAAAGCTATGGATTCTGAACTACCATGGAGCTACTCTTGCATTCATGTTTTCAGCAGCAAACTCCCTTGTTTCACGCGGACTCTCACTTTTGAAAGCTTGAAATCATGTGTGCAGCAGCGGATTCCCTTGCTTTGCGCGGACTCTCACAGATCTTGCTTTTACTGATAACTTTGGAATCTGCAGCTTTTACAATGACCTTGGCAAGAAATCCACCTTAACAGGGGCAAACACTGACAAGGATTAGCTCAACTTTGCAAGACATTTTAGAATTGGAGTGCTCGGTTAATTGAGACAACAATAGGAAAGAAAACACTAAAAGTTAAGAGGCTTAACCAATTCTACGACAAGCCTTCTAGTGGAGGGGCTATACCATTTGGCAATTGATAACTACATTGCCTGTAATACAGCCCCTTAACCAACTGCAAGATGGTAAAGGAACAATAGCTTCTCCCTGACAGAGCATCCCTCCCTTTGTTTTCCTACTTGCATATCCCACCATGAAAGCAATATAGTGTTAAATATTGTATGATTAGATAGTGTGGGTTGGATCGCCAAATCCTCATAATTAGGCAATCAGGAGATAGTGTAATATTTTTATCAGTTTCTTACCTTAATACATTTTTTGTAACCACTATTTAATCCCATTATCTTGAGGGAATAATCAAGACATTAATTTCCAAATTCTCTTCTCTTCCCCTTCTAATTTCTCACGAAGAAAAAAGAGTGTCCCCACAAGGATAGACTACTTTCTTGACGCCTTATATTCTCCATGCTCCAGTTGTCCAGTACTAGGTGTATAGGGGTGTGTTAAGTCCAACATTGGTTGAGGGAATGAGTTGTGGTCTCCTTACAAGGTTATGAGCAATCATTCCCTCGTGAGCGCTATTGAGGTTGAGTTAGGCCCAAGATCCATTGATTCATCAAAATCAAACGAATACAAAAAAAGTTGGATGCAAAATGGTCAAAAGTTTAGAATAGATTTTTTCCTAGGCTAGATCTCATCAAATGTCCAATCACTTCCATCAATAGCACAATAGCATGTATCCTAATTGATATAAAATATATAGACTTTTGAGGTACATGGGAAAGTTTTAACATCTTACCCTCAAGTGGAAAGACTTGATATGTTGGCAATACCCAATTATTCCTGCAGCACAATTGATCCAGTTGCTGCGGACATAGAATTCAAACATAAATGCATGCATGTTGCAATTATCCAGCAAGTAAAAATTGGAACAAAGAAGAAAAGACACTACTACTTTTAGGATAAGTAATTCACAACAAGAATGTGAAACTACATCATTTCTAAAGCATTTGTGGGAGAATCACATTCATCTTTTCATGTATTTGTAGACAACTAATATAACCAAATACTATATTTGTAAATAAACATTATACAAATATATCTTTTGGATAGATTTTCGGCGTAGGTGAATATGAATATACTTCACTTGACTTCCTCAGTTTCCTACATGTTTAACAAAGTGACTCAGTTTCTTGCACTCTTATTAACCTTGGCATACACTAGTATTGTATTGGTGCTGTCCCTCATCAATAAAATCTTCATTAATCAAATATAAATACATTCCACTTGATTTTCTCAGTCTGCTGATCCCCTCAAGCTCATAGATACACTTTAATTAAGCTACGGTCAAAAACTAGCACCGAATAATGTCAGTTTTTTGAGTGGTCGATTTGGAGGGGTTTACAGCCTTGGGATAACCCTAGCCACACATGAGCTGTTCATTTAGTTTGAAAACCAAAACCCTAAATATAATTTGGACACCAAGCATAAGGTTGATCCTGGAATCTATGAGATGATTTGGCTTAAGAAAATGGAGGAACTAAAGATATCAAACTGGACCAAATAAGTTAGGAAGATTTCAGATTCTTAGGAATTAGATCAGAATTATCGTTCAACTCTTGGATCATCTAAAATTAAGGAATTAAGTTTCCTCTTTTAATTGATTTGTTTTCTTAAATAAATTGTATACTCTTCCGATGAATAATACAAACTATTCTGATACCAAAAATCACATTGACATACTGGAAAATAATGCTGTCTTCTTTTCAAGTCATGAGTCGTGTATTGACAGCTGAACTAGTTTAGCAAACGCAGCTAGCCCAAAATTTTACATGTAAAACAGTGAATTGATTTCAGGAAGAAATAACCAGTTGAAAGTTTTCACTATGCCATACGGTAACCCAATACAAAATTTTATACAAGGAACAAATGCATGCAAGTCAAAACAAGTACTTCATCTTTCTTAGTTCAATAAAACAAGCATGTCCAATATGTGTCTCAACAATGACTTCCGATGTATATTGAAGGAAATCTTAGAAATATCAAACATGAAGAAAATTTCCAATAACAGAGGACAAACAGAAGACATTTGAATGATCGCGAAATGGAAAGAATAGCAGCCTTCTACAACACCAGTTTTCACCTTTCAATAGCTTATCTGGGGAAAGGGATACTATGGTATGGCTGAAAGATATCAAAGGGCTGTTCTTCTCTGTTAGTTCAGCATATAAGGACCTAAACTCATCAAATCTTAAGTAGGAAAGTTGGTCATGGAAGACGATTTAGAAAACAAAAGTTCCTTATAAAGTGAACTATTTTACCTGACATTTGGCAAAGGAAGCAGCATAGACCCATGAGAACCTGAACAAAAGAGGTTTTTACCTATGCTCTAGATGCTTCTTATGTGGGGAGCAAGCTAAGACTTACCATCTTTTTTTACATGCAATTGACAGATCAGCTATGGAAGATGTTCATCCGCCTGAGAAAGATTAGGTAGGTGGAACCAGGTAGCATAAAAGGAGTTCTAAATTGCTGGAACGGTGATGGCAATGCACCAAAAAGGAGAAGATATGGAATTGTCCCAGCATGTATTTGGTGGACAGTATGGAGAGAAATAAATCAAAGATGTTTTGAGGACAAGCAGAGCAATTTGCAGAGGTTCAAGACGAATTGCTTAGCTCTTTATTACTTTTGGTGTAAACAGGAACTGTTAGCTCAAATAGAAGATTACTTTGATGTTCTAGAGTATTTGTAGGAAAAGCAACAAATAGGTGATCTAGTTGTAAGTTGTAATACTTTTGAAGGGGGACAACATATTCTGATGTAGTATACATGTGGATATAGAGATTAACGGTTACCATTCTCAAGAAGAAAAAACAAGACAGACAGAAAATAAGAAAAGCGAAAAAAATAATGTGTCAAATTTGGATGCCTCATCTTGCCTGACAGTGGTTTTGCAAAGTAAGAATAGCCTCGGACAATCTTTTTCCATTGCTATATTGAATAGTACATGAGTCTTCTACCAGTTGATTGGTACTGTCTTCGTCTTCTATACACATGTCATTACAGCCATCTATAAGAGCTTCATTTTCACCCCCTGCGTACATATTAAGAAGGAAATCATGCTGACAGTTCCCAGTCCAATTGGATTAAACTGATGCTATTCAACTGAAAAGTCTCCCAAAGGCTGACATAAAGTATCATAATGGGTATTGAAACATCAAATATTAGCAACAGATAATGTCACCTGTCATAAGAGAAAAGGTACCAGAATAGTTTCTGCCCATTCTTTTTCCCAGTTCCAATTAAAGTGACACAAAAATGTCAGCTATTTCTAATAAAAGATACTCCTTTCGTTATTTATCATTTTTTAAGAAACAAATAGGTCTCGATTTATCTTGAAACTTATCAAAAATGCAACTTTTAGATCCATGTTGGGCCTGCGTCTCTAAAAGGAACAGAGAAGGTGTTTGATTGAAGATAACTAGTTGAGGAATAATCAAATTTTCTTTCCTCCTTTGAAGAACAAAATACTACTGTCATGGCAGGAAAACAAGAAAAACAAATCCTTACCAACTCGTAAGGAACAATAAGATCCTTGAAGAAGAGCAAACAGGAAAACAAACACGAGAAGGGAAGTTTCATTTCTGATTTGTTCAAGTTGTAAATAACAAGATAGATAGCAATACAAGATTATATGAGAACAAAAAAAGAAAAAGAAAAAAACTGATGATACATGGAACCTTCAACTGGCAGTTTGTTGCTTTGCATTCACATCAATCTATGTAATGTCTTAAAGGAAACAAAAGAACTTCCTGCCTAATAAGAATCTAACTTTCAGGAAAGAATCTAATATTCATTGATTTAGATGAAACACGCTAGCAATGGAGAAAAGATCGTACCATTTAATTCTGTCTGAATAGTTTTATTGCACAAAGCAATCTCGTCTTCCAAAATGCGTAGCTGATAATGCTGAAAGTAATATAGAAAGAAAGTGAATATCTCAAAATTTGACGGCACATTAGGGACCTAAATCATAATCCACAGTTTTCTACCATTTCTATCACCATATCGAGAAAACTAAAATTGTGGACTTCCTTAAACCTTCACACAGATGGTCTTCCATGTCCAATCTGAGCATGAACAGGAACACCAACACCCCTATCATACACAGCACGCAAAAATAGAAACACATAAGAAACAGAAAAGTGGGAGTGAAACAGCTACCATTATGGGTTGTGGCATTGGCTCATCTCCAACAACTTACCTGGGTCTTCCTGTAAGTGCAAATGTTCAAAGCAGTACATGTCTGGAATGAAGTTACTGAGAAAAAATGAGAAAAGGCTGGCAAATTGGACGATGCAATGTCTTTTTTTGACAGTATTCCCACCTACATCATGTCACTGTTCAAGGTGCAGAAACAACTAGACAAATCAGAAGGTCCTTCCTATGGACCTATGGAAGGGGAACAATGAAGGCCAAAAGATCCATCTAGTGAAGTGGTAAAATGTGATTATGCCAAAGCAACAGGGAGTGCTGGGAATTAGAGATTTGTAGAAGCACAACAAGAGTCCGCTAATGAAATGGTGGTGGAGGTATGCTCAAGAACCAGCAAGCTTATGGAAAGAGGTTGTGACTGCCAAATACGGGAGTCAGGACAAAAGGAACACAAAACAGAATAGAGCTCCACATGGAGTTGGACCTTGGAAGTATGATAACAACCTGAAAGATGAATTCTTTCAAGAGGTGTCCTTCAGGACTGGAAATGGTAACACAGTCAAAATTCTGGAAGGACAGGTGGCTTAACAATCAACCCCTCAGAACCTCCCATTCTAACCTCTATCACTTAGCTTCTGACCCAGACACTTCAGTGGCACAAAACAGAGTAGGTGAAATATGGGTCCCTCACTTCAGGAGGAACATATAGGACTGGAAACTAAATGAGCTTACTGATTTATTAAAGTACTTGAAGGAGTTTCAATGTATCCTCCAGTCCCAGATAGCTTAGATGGAGTAGCTCTGAAAAAGGAATCCAAACTGTGAAGGAAGGATATAGTAGGCTGTGCACATCAAATGGAACGATAGATCAATGAGCTTGGAAACTAATTTAAGAGACCAAAATCCCAACCAAAGTCAAATGCTTCTCATGGGCAACCCTCAAAGATGTTATCCTAACTCAGGACAACCAACAGGAGGAATTTTCAGTTGATTCCTCCAGTTGGTAAACAGACGCTTCATGCAGGAAACAAATAACTATTAAAATAAAATCTAAACCTGAGGGAAAAGAAAAACAGTTTTCTTATCAATTAGAAGGAAGAAAGGAGTTTCTTGTCCTGGGAAACGAAGTACACTTAAATGAGCGAGAAGTAACCAGGTATAGGAGAAAGGACAGTAGGCTCAAAGGAGGCGGGGCCTTTTTGTTTAAGGGCTGCTCGCCTTTGAATAAGATTTTCATAAAAAGTTGTTCTCTCGACTTTTTATCAATATGAGGTGATCGTAAGACTCGTGATTCAGGCAATCCAATCCTTCGAGTGTAAGGCGGAAGCCCCTAAAAATGGTTTTCAAAAAATGGGTGATTAAAAGATCGAATTACTATGCCTATCTTGGTGGTCGTGAGATGAAGGGAACATTCTTGAAAATGAGTCGAGAGTTCGTCAAGGAAAATTGGGGAAAAAAATCATCGAAAGGGAATAGGATGTTAGTCACTTGTAAGATCAACTAGTGCAAATTCTCTTTTTAGGAGGTCCAGAAAATGTAATACCCAAAGTTCCATTTGCAAATTCTGATCCAACATTAACAATTTTTCCAAAGGTGAAACGAGCAGCCATATTTATTAACCATAGAATCAAAGATTGTCAACATGGAAACTAGAAATGGCATGCACCTAGGAAGACGTAGGAAGAATAGCAATATCAGAGGCAGTTACCAGTTTCTCTCTTTTCCAGCGAAGAACAGTCAAGGCAGATTGTGATATTGCATATTCCTTTGAAGCCAAAGTGGTTACTCCATCCTCAGATTGTTGGGAACCCAACTGAGACAGCCCTACTGCAGAGACTCCTTGCATAACTCTTCTTCTTTTCGGTTCAACAATCTTTTCATCATCGTAATCAGTAATGCACGACTTAATCATGGGTGGAGCCACATTCTCCTGTCAACATGCTTGAATATTGAATACTCACAAACATTTTCGTCCATAAAATTGACTCTGAAAGCATGATGTGATAACAAAACTTGCAGGTAATTCAAAGTTATTACTCAGAAATTATTACTTCCTTCATTTCAATTTGTTTGTCCGTTTTGACTTGGCACAAAGTTTAAAAAAGTAAAGAGGACTATTGAATCCTGTGATTTGAACTACAGATATGTAGAATGTACCAAATGCACTTTAATCTTGTGATCTTAAACACGTCATGCGGAAAAGGATAAAAAATGTCCTTCGCGTAACAAAAATTCCTCCTTTCACCTTATGGTTCAAAAATGGCCTCAATTTTATTTTTAGGGCTAAAAATGCCCTTTTATCAAGAAAAGCATGACATGGCATAGTCCAGTCATTTAATCAAACAAGAGGCCTTTAACTTAAAATGAATAGTTATTATGAATTCAATGGTTTTTCAAGATAAGGTGGGGGACTAGACTTCGTGGTGGACAAACAGAGGAAATTTGATGTTTGGGCATGTGAAGAGATCTGCACATATGCCCAAGTGAGCATTGTCTTGCTTTTTTAGAAGTTTGGAGCATCTTATATGCTTCTTTTTCCTCCTAGTTTTATTTATTACTAGTCTCTAGACATGTGTGTTGCACGTATGCTTCATTTCAATTGAACTTTAAAACCATATGTAAGTAATGAATAATTGAAATTTTTGAAGGAAACTACAACATTTTGTAAGTTATACATAATCAATTGAATTGGTGTAATTTGTTTTCTATGTAGCTCTTCTAATATAGCAATATAATATTTAGGATGACACTTTTCTTGTTTTTTGATACTTCAGCAACACATAGTTTAAAAGTAAACTTAAGCAACCTAACACGGGTTATGTTTGTAAATGTCTCACTGTCTAAAAACTTGTGTCTTGTCTTTAGGAAACTGTAGTCGACTCCTTTTTACAGTCGCATAAATATCAAGAAGCTATTGCTTATCTGATGCAGTTAGTTGTCCTAGAGCACATACTATTTCTGGCCGCTACTCCCCCAAGCTCACATAGCTATCAACTTCTCGCAACTCCAAAGCTTTGGCATTGTCAAGCCTCCACATTTACAACCCTCTTCTTCCTCTTACTCTAAATATCTAAACAAATTCTTATGTTGGGTTGTTAGATTCTCGCTCGGGATAATCTTGTAGTCCTTACATAAACTTCTATCTCCCCTCTTAAGAAGTAGGTAGTCTATTTGGGTCTTAGCCACCGCACTACGGTAGGTCACCAAGTGTTCCTCTTCTGAAAACTCGAGTTAGAAATGACAAAGTCAACAACCTTTGCGCAATAACCCCCTCGTTCCTATCCCCAAAGTAGAAACCGCCATGCACATCATCGTAACCCCTCAAAGCGCTCCCTATATGACCATTAAAATCACCTCCCATAAATGTCTTCTTGATGTGTGGGATACCTCTCACAACCTCATCCAGATCCTCCCAAAACCACTTCTTGAACTCGTCGTCGAAACCCTTATGCACTATGTCAAAGGTCAGACCTCCCACAGCTAGTTTAATAGCCATCATACTATCATTCACCCTCTACTCCATTCCACCATAAATAAACAAATAAATATGATAAAATATTACTATGAGATGGGAAAATAATTGAAGAAAGTTCCACATGTACTACATTAAACAGAAAAGAGCATATAAGGCACTATAGGATTCATTTGGTGATAATAAATGCTGAAAAAATTGTTACGATTTTATCTCTGCCTAAATGATAATCACATCAGTCATCCACACATACTTGATGAGGACCACCAAGCCAATTGGATAAACAAGTCATTTATCACCAGCTTTCTTTGAAAAAGGTGCATCTCTTGGAATTCCTTATAGTGTAGTTACTGTAGGAGTTAGTTTTCACCTGATTTACTTCTTTCTCGCTGGAGCTACCTCCAACGTGTACATCATATGCATGGGCAGCTACCACTTCTACATGTAGATCTTGCAAGCCACTTGACAACCGCTCCCTGTGATGAGAACTCCATTTACAACAAAAAAGGAACTATGCTTAATATCCTCCTCACGATACTTTTGAAAGAGCAGAAACTAGATATCTAGGAAATAAACAAGAAATTATCTGATCACCCACGTGCTTCTGCTGTACTTCAAAGGCAAAAGTAAGCAGGCCCAATGAAGCTAGTGTTTCAGGAGCAAAGGGTCCAACTAATTTGGGCCCAAATGAAGCAATACATAATTATTACAACGCCCCAGGGAAAAGGGCCCAAGCAAAGAACAAGGCCAAAAATACCACTTCTGACTGGAAGACTATACGCTTATTACAAGCAAAGCCTCTGCAGCCTCTATATACAAAGCACAGGAAGACACTTCCGATGCCACCAGAATAGAAATATTATCAAGTTTGTGAAATTCCCGTCAGAGAAAGAAAAATCATAGGATAGTTTCTACTGGAAGGAAAACAGGTATGCTCCATCTTGGAGCATATTAAATTGAATATAAAAAGCATTTTCGCTGCATAGACTAGAGGGCAATGTTCGACTAAACATTTTGCAATAAAAAAAGGAAAAGAAATAACAAAAGAAACCAGATGCAACTTCTACCTAGAATGCCAATTCGACAAAATCTCTCGGTAGGGAAGCAAGTGAAAATACTCAACAGCTGGAGCAACCGACCATTCACATGAATTTTTCTTGATTAAAGGACCCTGCAAGCTACTCCAGAAGCAGATTCAAGGGAAAATCAGCCATTGGTCGACATTGGAGCAATATTTATAGTACTAAAAATAAAATTTAAAGCAATATTCATTTATGCAATGCAAAATTCCGCTTTTCTAACAGATTATGAAATAAAGTAAGGAGAGATCAATTCCTTATAAAATTTGATCCTTCATCCATGAAATGCACTTATCAGGCTACTTAACACATCAATAGATCAACATAATTGAATTATGCTCATACAAGTGCAAAATGATGTGATGAATACTATTGTTGAGTTCCAAGATAGAGGTGAATTCAAAAAAAGTATGAATGCCTCATTCGTCGTCACCATGCTTGAGGGAGGGAGCTACGAGCGCTGATGATACCATGTTTCTTTGTGATGCAGTTGAGACCCAACTGGATTAGGACAAGTTCTCATTTGGTTTCAGGTAGTGTTAGGTCATAAAATTAATTTGAGAAGTGTGAGATTGTTCCTGTTCGAGAGGTGAATGACCTTGGATTGCTTGCTCGAGTATTGGATTGTAGGGTTGGGACCCTTCCGACTACATACCTGGGAGTATCGTTAGGTACTTCGAACAAGGATCATGCGGTGTGAAAACCGGGTTTTCAGAGGGTTGAAAAGAGACTAGCAGGGTGGCAGAAAAGATAAATATCGAAAAGCAGAACGAAGTGCTTATAAAGAGCACATTATCGAGCATCCTCACTAACAACATGTCTTTGTTTCAGGCTCCAACTGTGGTCACTAAAAAGCAGGAAAAGATTCAGACGAGATTTCTTTGGGATGCAGCGAATGGGGCAAGAAAATTTCACTTGGTGCGGTGGAAGCTTGTCACAACTCCTACAAAATGAGAGGCGTTGGAATTAAAGATTTGATGCTACAATTCAACAAATTAGGGGGACACATGATGGAGAGACTTCTTGGGACTTGAGATTTAGAAGGGATTTTCAAGATTGGGCAGTGAATGAGCTTCAAATATTGTTAGCCTTATTGCATAGGCAAGTCAATTCGATGGATAATCTCGATGTTTTGCGGTGGGGCTTGGGAAACAATAGAGCATCAGCATGAAGTACTTCGATGAGAAACTATTATTTAGGGAGGAGGTTGAAGTCCCATGTAATGCAATATGGGTTCCAAAGGTGCCGAGGAAGGACGGTCTCTTCACTTGGCCAATAAAGGGGTGATCTTGATAGCGAAAAATCTTAGAAAGTGAAAAGTTGCTTGCGTCAGTTGGTGTTACATGCGGGTGAGGATTTGGATCATCTTTTACTTCATTGTGGCAAACCATGAAACTATGGTGGGATATGCTTAGGTGGTTTGCCACTCTTTGGGCGATGTCAAAAACTGTGAAGATTTGATGTTCAGCTAGAAAAGTGGGAGAAGGAGGAGGAGATAAAGGGCTTAGAACGTGGTTCCACATGCGTTAATATGGGTGGTGTGGAGAGAGAGAGAAATAGGAGAGCTTTTGAAAGTGTAGAGTCAAGTTTCTCTCAGTTGAGGAGTAGTCTCTGTTTCTTCATTTTCTTTTGGTGTAATTAAAAAATTCCTTATTGTATAGACGATTGGATGGAATTTGTAGAGAATCATATTTTGTAGATTCTTTACCTTTTAGTATATCACTTGAATACGCCTAGTTTAACCATGTTTATGAATGGAAATAATTTTACTTGATAAAAAAATGCAAAATTGGATCTCCTACAAGCACATTAAAGATTTATATATTATGCATTAATATTGGTAACAAGATTCACATTTGACAAGAGATGTATTTGGTTTTAAAGGTCCAGTTTATTATTGTTTTTGTCGTTAATTTCTTGAAGCATGCACTTGAATATGTAGAGAAATGAACCAACCTTTCAATGATGTCGCGAATAGGAATTGTAAAACCTTCATTCACCAACTTAGTGGATTGTACAAGATATAATCGCGCGGATGCTTTTTCTTTATCCAAGGAATATACAAGGTAGCTCTCTAGGACAACCAGATCACTTCTATTGATGCCTGTTTCAAATGCAAATTACATGAAATATTTAGTCATTCTACAAATATTACAGCACATAAACTGAAGTATTATGGCAATTTTTCCAACATTACATATGAAGCTGCCTTCGGCTAAGTGAAGAATATAAGGTTGCTTAAAAGATAGAATATTAATCAGTATACTAGTAGCAGAGTTAATTACTTCAAAGAGATCAAAAGGTGGAAAATGGTTACTAATCATGACTGATTCTAGTGGAATAAAAATAATTACAGATCAATCCAGCTAGCTACAGAAAAAATCAAACCAAACTTGAGAGTATTTTTCAAACAAACAAAATAAATGTAAGGAAGATTCTTATAACTCAAAGATAGAGACCCATGGGGGCAGTGACAGATCTAGAACACAACCAATGGATTCACGGGAACTCATTACCTTTTGCCCAGACCCCTATACATTAAAAAAATCATTAAATATCAAGAAAAAAAATGATTGTCAACTAAGTTATTATTGTAAATTAACTTGAGGTCTTTGTAGGTGGCAGAACCACAATTCTCACTAAGATTCAAAAAGTAAAAGAGCAAACACACGAAGAAGTCAAGGAGATTCACCATCTCCTATATATTCATAAAAAATAATTTGACCTTTAGTCCTAGTGGAACATTTTTTTTTATAAAATTGAACTGAGACGGACTTAATTGGAACGATATGGACAGTGACGATTCATAAAACCACCTCAACTTCCTTTGTATTATGTAGTTACTAGTGAACTTATCTGCGCTTCGCGCGGTTATAAAAGATAATAAGATATCATCTTTTAAAATTAAATATTACTATATGTATCTCTATCTCTATCTATCTATGAATATTTGGTTTGTTAGTAAACTTTCAACAAAATCATGAGTTATATTTTGAAAGAAAAGAAATCATAGACTTACGATAATCAAAAATTCATATAAAATATAAATGAAGAGTAATTATAGAGAGAGCATACAAAAAAAGTAAATAATACGAGGTCATTTTTACAATCATAATCATGAAAAAATAAATAAAAAATATGAAATCAATATACAATCTTCCGAGCTCTGGTCGACATCTACTCCCATAAGTCAATCATCATTCAATAGCCTTCATCCTATTCTTCAAGTCCAAAGTATGAATATAATAAGCACCGAAAACATAACAAATTAAAATGCTAATATGATCATTATTGTCTCTATTTATAGGACTACGATATGAAATAACAAATAATGTCATGAATATGACATTAATTATTTTAGGTGTTATGATGATAAAAGGTTGTAAGAATAATGAAAATAAAGACCATTAAGTTTTACATTTAATTTTTTTAAAGAAATGACCTTTTAGTTTCTTAACATTGCTTTAATATAATCAAGAGGATTAGATGAGTGTTTTTTTTTAATATTTTGAATATAGCACATAAACGGGGGAAAATTAAAATGAGAACCCCCCCCCCCCCCCAAAGGAGAAAAATAATAATTGTATTTCGCTATCGCATCACTTTTTATATTTCTAATTTTATTATTGTATATAGATTTGACAATAAATTGTTCTGCAATATTGAACCCTCGCATTAGTTGACTATATGCGATTAAGTTTCATTATATGGTGGAGACTCGAGATACTTTGTGTGTTATATTAGGAAAAGACATATACATAAGTAAAGAAGATATTATTCTATGTAAAAAGGTTGCTTTTGTATTTTTGGTTTTTTGCTTATACACGTAATGTACCGGGCTTCATATTTTTTTAATTATATATATGGCCAAGCATTAATTGCTATTTAGGTAATAGATTATCAATTGAATTTCATAATAGTCATTTCTAGACTATACATGTCAAATACAAATTCTACTGTCTAAGGATTAAAGTTTTTCATGATAACTTCAACGTCTCTTTGTCCACTATTAATAGGAACGGTAAACATTTAATTGGTTTTTTGTTTAATTCTATTTGATTCTTAGGGGGTGAATTTTGAGATTGAGTGGAAGTTCCATCCGGATTCAATGGATCAGAACTGTAGTAACAAAGAAATACATATTCGAAACTTGAAAATAAATGGAAATAATCTAATAATTAGAAACTTCACCAAATTTTGACCAATCCTAGTATATCTTAAAAATGAATTTTTAGTTAAAATAAGATTGCAATGTAATGTATAATTTCCTGAAAATAAAAGCAAAAAATAAACTCACATCAGCCATAAAATTAACTACCATCTTCATGTATTAGTAATATCATCACGAATAAAAATGCAACAGAGAAAAGAAAAAATATTAAAATAGAAAATAGAAAATAGAAAATAAAGAAAACAACAAAATACATACATTCACTCCATATTCTGCATCTTTGTATGCATAAATATATGATTTCATATGCAAACATTATCGAGCATATGTAGCTATGTGTTCTTGAGAGAAATTATGCACATTTTGTTTGCAAACACTATTTTATTCATTCATTTATAGTATGGTAAAGTGATGAAAGAAGTTACAATGATTCATATAAATGCATAAATAAATGTAATTGCTTTTAATCCTATTAAATTTGTTATCAAAAGAAAGACAAAAGGTAAAAAGAAACGTACTAAAAGAAGAATAATGCAAGGCTGAAGTAATTTATAGAACGTCTCTTTAAATCCTGTAGAGGTTGTAGGGGTTTAATGTGTTTTCTTATCATGAATATATTTTATTTTTAATTTAGAAAAATGAGATAAAAGCTTAAAAATTTGACAAAATAGATAAATACTAATGATGGTCATTGAGAGGTGCCTCATTACCGTTTTCATATTCTACTTTATATATATATATATATATAGAGAGAGAGAGAGAGAGATTGTAGTTAAAAGAAATAAAATGTAGTTATTGTAGCCTTGAGTGGCAGGTGCATGAAACATCTTTTCACAACATGAACCACAATGGACATCACTTCTCACAAACAAACCACAAGAACCACTTGCTTAGTACTGATAGGCAGCACAAACAAACCAAAAGAACTATTTCCATAGTACTGATAGAATAAACAGGCACCACAGGAAAGATCAGTTCAAACCCAATTTGGTGGGGAAGGAGAAAATCACTTCCAAAGGCAAATTTTGAGAACTTAAAACTCTAGAATTTTGATTCCTCACTAAGCATATACCTGTTGCTTCTGTGGCAGCGGAAAGCGCAAGATCTTGGAGCGATGATCCATCAGCATACTGAAGACCGGTTGAAAACATGTTAGCTTTTTTCTTTTTGCTTATGCACTTTGAATCAAAAAGATAACTTGAAGAGACATCAAGATGTTTCTCAATAATGGACCAAACTGCACAGGTCATAGAACTATGCATGAGCAAGCAATTCTCCCTCCTTGAATCAACTAAGAATACAGCAACTTTGGAAGTAGGCCATTTCTGTGATAGCGGAACAACTTCTGCAGCATCCAGCGTTGAAGATATATCACATGCCCTCATAATTTCCTTCTCAGTGAGTGAAAGTTGGCTTTCAAAATTGTCCACGTCTGTGTAATCTGATCGATGCATTAATTTCACATATGTCATCAAAGTTGGTTTCAGAACTACAGCTAATTGGCAAAATGATGCAAAATTAAGAAACTCTATTTTCTGATCTTGATGTTGCTTCCTGTAGTAGTAGTTGTAGAGCAACACAACAGCACCAACCTACCAACATCAGCAGCCAGTAGAAGAATGGATTAAGTAGAACATAACAAACATACCATAGCGCTTGCAAGAAGGTTTCTCACTAACCAAAAAATATCATAACCTTTATTACTCAACTTCCATACCAAGCTTGAGTATGCTAGCTCACTGATTAATCTAAATTCAATCACAATGCAGCTCCCTTCCCCTAGAATCATTTACATAGAATCCACCCATCCCCATCGCAGAAGATCTTTCCCCAAAGTCAATTGCATGAGATATAGAAGTTTAGAGTATACAGATGAAAAGAAAAATGTGTATGGATAAGTTCGTGTTTAACTTTAGATTTAAAACCACATGTAATATTCTAAAACTCACAAACTTCTGCACTTATTAAATATTCAAAAGTAATAAAAAGATAAGGCCTGGAAGCCTAAAGTGATAACTTTATCAAATAAATTGATGTATGAACATACTAGAAGAGATACGATAAGGAATAAGATTATGCATGACAAGGTGGGAGTGGCTTTTGTGCTGAACAAGGTGAGACGGTTTGGGCATGTGAAAGAGGAGGTGTGAGAGGTTGGCTATAGCAGGTCTAAGGAGAGGTAGAGGTCGACCGAAAAAGAATTAGCAGAAGTGATTAGACAGCAAAACATGACGCATCTTTAACTCACTGAGGACATGACTCTAGCCAGAAAGGTATGGAGGTTGACGATAAAGGGTAGAAAGGTAGACGAGTGTTTTATGTGGGAGAGGCAGTGGGTCAGTCTCCTCTTCTCATCTTTTCCTTATTTAGTAGTATTAGATGGTATTCAGGTAGTATCTTATTCTTCAATTTTCACTACTACATGTTGCTTCATTTCCACTGTTTATCTTGTTATCATTTTCCTTTCAATCCCTTCTATTACACCAAATAGTCTAAAACTTCAGAGATTCCATACACATTCTATTAAAGCATAGAAACTTCACACGGAGTTCTAATCGAGAAATCTTTTAATTTTACTCAGTGAATTCAATTGCAAAAAAAATATCAAATTGAATTAATCAAATAAAAACATACCAAATGAATGAACAGTAATTGGAAGGCTATAAGTACCTGTTTAGCCATGGATTTTTGTTGATCAAGTGTCGGAACTTTCTTTGATTTGCAAGAACTGTGCCCTAACAACGGCTCCACCATACATTCCAGCAACGCCTGAACTACTTCCTCTGTTGCACACACCTTCTCCGTCACCTCCATTTTTTCCGTCATCTGACTCTAGTTCTAGTTCTAGTTCTAGTTCTAGATTATAGTTGGTGGTGCAAAAATCAGTGATCGGAAAGGAGAATTTCGATAAAAAAAAAATGCAATGTGCATGCAAAGAAGCATGGGGTTTAACGCCCTGGGATATTTTGGGGGGAATTGGGGTTTTCCCTTTTTTAGGGTGTTAAAAGGAAATTTCACAAAATGTCACTTTTACCCTACAAATGGGAAACTATTGGTCCAATATATGTTATTTTTTATTTTAATTTATTTGTTATTTTTTTATGTTCGTTTAAAAAATAATTATTATTTTTTATTTATTTTTTCACATAGTATATTTAAGTCTTAGGATTATAAAATTAAAATATATTTGACATATTTTTAATTTAAAATTACAAAAATTTAAAATTTTATGTCAAATCAAAATAAAATAAATAACATTTTACCTATTAATGGTATGGTATTTGAAAAATTTAATTCGATAGTTATAATTTTTTTATTTTTAATAATATTATATTATAATCATATTATAGTAATTCAGTATGATTCGGTAATTTTAAAAAGTTAATTTTAGTGAAGTGTGATACGGTTAGTCAGTAGTCATAGTTTGTTTGACTTGATCTTACATATGGTAAGAAATTATGATTTCTAACTTTTTTTAAAAACGTCTCAATCACATCATATTAACATTTTACCCATCAACAGCGATATACACGACGTAGTCCCACAAAACAAGGTCTGAAAAGAATAAGGCGTAGACAGATTTTATTCCTACCTCAATGGTACACATATTGTTTTTAATAGACCCTCGGGTCAAGGAAAAACATTCCAAAGCAATTCAGATAGAGAAGCAACAAAAATTAAAGCATAACAAAGCAAAAAATTTCTCCATATCAGTTTCAATTTGATTGTTAGGATTTGACTTGGCCCGGAATTAGAAAAGTAAAAGCATTTTTGAATCTAACAGTCTTAAATTAAAAATATATGTTGATTGACGTATCAAAATGTCTTTTAACTTTGTGACCTTAAACACGTTAAGTCTCACCTCCACTCCATTTCAGTGCGTTTACACTCCAAAATTTATGTCTTGGTGTCTTCAAATCTTTAGTTCAGCGTTAACTCTGTCACAAGTCTCGTCAATCAAACTAAGTCATTCCCAAATAACATACACCAAATTTTTAGATTTGTCGCATCAATTCATTTATCACCAATGTGGATAAAATGAGTCAAGGGCTAATCCTTAGTGTATTCCCATCAAAACTGAAAAGTGTTTTGCTTTTTCACCCATATCCGTTATCTGAGTCTCAGCTTCATCATACATACCCTAATGTAACACATACACCTCTACCCTCTAAATATCTTCATAGATATTTTTGAGAGACTTAATAATAAATCTTTTCTAGATCGATAAGCACTATGTTTAAGTCTTTATGTTCCTTATATTACTCCACTGATCCCCTTACAAAACAAATAACTTCTATTATTAAACGCCTCAAAATACAAAATTACTTCAGAAAAATAAAAACAATTACTTTTGTGTTGTAAATATAATTATGTGAATGTCCATAACTTCAAGGTGTAATTACACCATAATATATAGTAACTCGATAACTTTCATGGTTAATATCATGTTTATGACTAACCTTTTGTGTGCCTCTATGTAATACTATAAATGGAGGCGTTAGAGTTGGATACACTTGAATACTTGGAAGAATAGGAAAAACTTTCATCTCTTGTCTCCCTATTTTTATTGCTTTTCATCTTCTATACTTTGTCTTGTTTTGCTTTTAGTTTTATAACATTTTGTTAATTAATTATCACAAAAATAATGTTTCAATCTCAAAATTATATGAATCATCACTAACATTTCTTTCTTTTATTTAAAATAAAGAGAAAAAAAACATAAAGTCATCATTAAAGTTGTTTAGGATTTTCAAAAAGACACATTAAATTTGCAACCGTTCTATTACCCCACTAAATAATTTTGAACATATATTATTATATCATTTTTTTATCAGCCCAAAATTTTAAGAAGCAAACGTGTTCACACACCAATCATTACATGACACATGTTAAATTTAATTAAAAATGTATTCTTTTTCATTTTAAGTTTTTCCTTTATCTTTTTTTTTCTTTGTTTCTCTCTCTCTTACTTTTTGACTTTTAATTTTGATTTATCTTAAATTTCACTTCATCTTCGATCTCTCACTTTCAAGTGATTCATCCCTCAAATTTTTTTCTTTTTCTTCACCTCCCACCCCCGATGTCAAATTGAACCCCACTCCCATTTTTTTCCGTTTCTTTTTCTTATTCTTCTCCAATCAAATTCTTTATAAAATTCATACTATTTTTTAGACTTTATTGAATTATTGATAACAAAATTAATTATTTTTCTAAGAAAATTTAAAAATTCGAAGGTATCATCAACTACTCATTTTCATATAACTTCAAAATTAGAAATGATAATTTTAAAACAATCAATAAATTCTCCAAAAATTGAAAGAACTTAATTGAAATCGGATAAAAAAAATTAGTATATGATACTTCCTAATCATCTTGAAATCTAATGGGTTTATCAAATTATTCGAAATGTAAGAAATTTTTTAGATAAAGTTTTAAAATTAAAGAGAGTAAAACTAATAGTAGTAAAAAAAGGAATGTGAAGTTGTGGTAAAAAAGGAGAAAAAAGGAAGAAAGAGAAAAAATAAAAAGGAAAAAAAGTTAAAATAATAAGAAAATATATTCTATAATAAAATACTTGTAAAAATAAAACTATATTAGTTATTTTAGGCTGATCACTCTCTTTGAAAGAGTGTACACCACTCTCTATGTCAGGTGGACGAAAAATAATATAATAATATCTATTCAAAATTGTTTAGTGGGGTAATAGAACAGTTGCAAAGTTAATGTATTTTTGTAAAAATTCGAGAAAACTTCAATGGTGAGTTTATGTCTTTTCTCTAAAATAAAATTATCTTAGCCAACATTATTACACATAATAAATAAATAAATAAGGTGAAAAGGGACCTCCTATAACTAAAATTGTCCTTGGGCGGGAGGGGAGGAGAATTATGAGTAGGATGTAATCTGTTCCTCCAACAGAATCTGACAGTATTAACAAAATCTCGCTTCAACACTATTTGATTCCCTCATTGGGTTTTTCTGGAAATTTCTTCAATTCTTCTGATACATATAGAGAGAAAGAGAAAAAGACTGAGCGTTAGAGATAGAGAGGGATGGGGAATCCGAAGGTGAAGTGGACGTCGGAAGAGGAAGATGCCCTAAAAGCCGGTGTGACAAAGCACGGTAGCGGAAGGTGGAAGAATATTCTCAGGGATCCTGAATTTGCCCTGGTTTTGATTAATCGCTCTAACATCGACCTCAAGGTTTGTATCTCACACGTTTTGTTTTCGTTTTCGTTTTACGTAAGATCATTTTTCTGTGTTACATAACATGAGATTGAGAATTAGGTTTGAAGTTTAGTAGGTAATAGGGATTTGTCTAGTTCCGTTATCGGTATTGTTATTATTAATGTTTTTACTTGTTTATCGTGTTATTTGCTATCTCTACAATTGATATGCTCACTCGAGCCAAGCTTGATTTATCGTGTTATTTGCTATCTCTACAATTGATATGCTTACTTGAGTCAAGGGTCTATCGGAAACATCCTCTTTACCTTCACAAGGTAGGGATAAGACTGTGTACGCATCACTCTTGGCAGACTCCACTTGTGGGATTATATTAGATATGTTGTTGTTGTTATCTTCCTGTTTTTTTGTTTTTATTATTTGTCTTCTGTTCTGGGGTTACCTACCCTTAATTTATACTTGAAACTGAAAAGGACTTGAGTTAATGTGTTTACAATCAGCAAATATCCAGGATTTGAACTCCATGGGTTCAGTCTTTCTTAGCATTGAACCTATTAAAAATTTAAAATTACAGGTTCATACCTACTATTTATTGCAATGTTAGTGATTTTACACATGAACTTATACCACAGCATCGAAAATACTGTCCAGATGAACTCGATGTTATAATGCTGCATCCGTCCCTGGTTACAATGTGGATAGTGGCTTCATAGCTAATCTGTCCCAATTATTTTGGAATATGCAGTATAGTAGTATTCACCTGTCATGGGACTGCTTTTAACTGTGTGAATTTTGGGCTATTGATTCATACTTTATGGGTATTGCAACTCCTTTCTTCATCATTAGGAGGTGATACAGTCAGATTGAAGCTTCATGTCTTGTGTTGTTCATAAAGTGATGGCTTGATTGCAACTAAAGATTAGATTTGCTAATTAAATGTTATTTCGCCTTCCTCCCCCCGACCTTCAAAATATTTGGATTTCATTGTTAGTGACCTTGATTTGTCCTTTACATAGAGCCATATGGGGAAGAACATAGACTTCTGAATGGGATCTATGTTATATTTTCTCTTTATTGCTAAAATAATTTCCACATTCCTTTCTTTTGTTTGTCCCAAAATCAAGCTCAATTTTCTCATGATTCTTATTTTCATTCACTAGCCATTACTTAAATAAGTAGTGCTTAATACTTTCAATCTCAAAAGTCATATGGGGCAGTTTTAAACCTAATATACTCACACCTTAAGAAGTTACCTTTGATTCTAGTTTTGGGCCCAGTTTTGTCTAAACCAGCATATAATCATGACATCCATGTGGGGTCAAAGTAAGACTACAAACTGGGGATAGAGGGAGTAATTTTCAAAACATGTAACTCTTATTTATGTTGGTGCCTCATGTCCAAACATTGCCTCTTTCACATACATATCAAATATTTGTTTGGACGATGTCCATTTATGAAAAAACTGTTACTAGGAGTGTGTTTCCTTAATACAAAAGAGAGCGAGCATTGTTTCCTTTCGATCATTAAAATGCAATACATTAATCTAAATGAGTGTTCCAGATTGAAGGAACTCAATCGGAAAAAGGAGGGACTCTAATTAGGGATATGCAGCAAAATCTTTGCTTATGGAACTAAGATATTAATCTCGTTTGGAATTTCAACTTTTGCCAATTTACAAATGTCAGTCTCTCATCCAGAGTAGGATTATTTTAGAATTTTTTCAGACTCAATGTGATAGTCATCAAACTTTCTTTGTTCTCCTTGAACAGGACAAATGGAGAAATATGTGTATTTACACTGCTGGACAAGGTTCTAAAGATAAATCTATAGTTGTTCGGTCAAGACCAATGGAAATAGATGCATTTGTGCCTTCCCCCATTCAAAGTCTTCCGCCTATTACTTCAGCATTCGAGAATGAAGCCATTGAGGATTCTCCCAAAATCCCACAAGAAGGCTTGAATGCTCCAAAGTATGTGGGTCATTTTAGTTTCTTGTATTACTTGTATGCTTAACTACTTTATTGTGTATTTTTTTTGAAACTGTTTAATAATATTTTTTTATAACTGACTACTTTATTGTTGAATTTATCAAGGCTAACATGTTTACTATTTAAAATGTACCTCCAGGGAACAATTTTTTTAAAACAAGCTTGTTAGTAACGTTTTTCTTCTTCTTTCTAGGTGAGGGGGGAGCAAGGAATTAGTTATAATTTTGAAAGGAGATGTGAAGGAAATTTCTTCGCTACTCCTGATCACCCTCACCTCTTCCTCCCTACACCTCCCCAAGAAAAGGGTATGAAGGATTTAGCAGATTTCTTAGGAAAAGTGTAAAGCTTTTGCTCATCCCAGTGTCCGATTTGGACTGTAAATCCCCTCCCTGTCATCCTTTGGGTGATGGATTTTGTGATATTTGAAATACCTTCATTAAAAAAAGGATAAGGAGAGAAAGGAAGTCAACTGAAAGGAAAGAGGAAAGAGGAAAGAGCTGAAAATGCATTTGTTCTTGTATGACAGTACTGGGTGATCTTTCATTATCTAGAAGTTAAATCTATTTAATAGGACCTTTTGCAAAGCTGTTGTACAGTCTGCTATTTGCATTAGTTTCTTGTATTTTAAGAAGTGGATGTCTGGATCTTTTCTTTTGGGATATATCCTTGGTTTGATGAAGTTTATTCCATTTAGATGTGTTTACGACATAGTTATTCTTCTTTTTCTTCCCCTGAATTCTTTACTATGTAAGGTCAAAATTGGAATGGTGTAAGTCGAAGTGGGGAGAAGCAAATATCTATTACTAAAATAAATATGAGATTATCTACATGCGCCATATTGAGGTTGATAAGGCATATTGCATGTTTTGGGCTTGGAAAGAATTGTTATTGTCAATCTTTGTACTGCACACTTGGACTTCCTAATGAGAGCATGTGGATCTGCATGCACTTGGAATTTAAAAATGCTTAGGATAGAAATCTTTCTCATCCTGCTTGTATGATTGTTTTTGTAAGTAGCCGATCTACTGATCCATCTTTACACCAGTTGTCGAAATTCAAACTAATTTATGCAAGTTTGCTGGCTTTCATTATATATTGATATCTCTGACATACTTCCAGGTATAATGATTTGATCTTTGAAGCTTTGTCATCCATGAGGGATTCAAATGGATCTGATTTTGGTGCCATTGTGGGATTTATTGAGGTGAGCTTGATCAGCTTGTCGTTATTGCATTAGAACTTCCTTGGAAAGTCGTGCTTTATATGACTTCATGATCATCATGTTGACATGCTTTTCAGTTGACATCATAATGATTTCAGACTTTAAGAGGTCATTGAATTAGTCAATGCATGTTGGAATTCTGTATCAAATGCTTTAATTTCATTAACATCAACCTTTTTGCCATATATACTTTCTTAGATTTCTTGAGTCATATATGGAGGCAATTTACTTTAGCAAAGAATACCCTATAATTTTTGCAAAGAATACTTGTGCTTTATTTTCCGACAAATCATGGTTCTTGGTTTTGCCCTCTATTTGCTTTCAAAAGTTCTATGACAGTTCATGTGAGTTTTCCACCATGTTCAATTTCTGTTGGGGGTTTGTGATAGGCCCTTAAGGTTCTTATTATCTTTCTAAAAAACATTGAAATGCCAAACCAGACAGCTTTTCCCCTTTTCAGCTTCTTTTCTTTTTGAAGTTGAATATGATTTTTTGAAAAAATACAAATATGTCGACTTGTCTTTCTTCGTTAATCTGTGAGCTTATGCTTCTGTGCAATACAAGCCCCTAAGGGGATGGCTAAGTGATTGGGGAATGGGAATAATTACAATTATGACATTTGGTGTGAGCCCACTTGCTTCAGCTTGGTTAGCAAGTGTACCTTGGCAACTTTGTTTGTGGGGCTGGACAGATGCCCGGACACCACTGATAACGGTAGAAGAAGGCTTTGAACTGCACACGTAGTTCTCTTATCTTTTTCCCTATTGGAAGAAAAAGAAGATTTCTGCGTATTACAAACACACATTTGATGTCCTATAAGCTTAAATATTAACACTTAACAACTCAAATAGAGGAAGTAATGTCCTTTTGTTTATATTTTTTATCTGTTGATATGTCAAACTCTTGCATGCGATCCTTTGTCTTTTGCTTAAAAAGGAAAAACAAAAAAGAGAGGCTGTATGATCTGCTGGTAACTTTCAGTGACAATTCCATTTTGATTACCGTTGCATTTAAACTTTACAAAGGAAGTTGACTCTCTATTCTTATTGCAGCAACGACATGAAGTACCACCAAACTTCAGAAGGTTCTTGAGTTCCAAGTTGAGAAGACTGGTTATGCAAGGAAAACTTGAAAAGGTAAATAGTTTCTGAATTCCTTAAAGTAAGCTTCCGGAGTAAATGATCTCTTCCTTATTTACTGCCTATCTCATGTTGATGGATGACTTTACTTGTTTTACCATGCAATTTGAGGAATTTGGACAAATGTGGTTCGATTGATGCATCTAATGCTCCGTTAGGATTATTGCATCTTGAAATTGCTTTCAGTGTTATGTTATTTGTGGAGAATCTTCACCAATTATTCATCAGCATATAACTGATGATGCATCTAAGTAGTCACTTCACATAGCTTAAAGTCAGCAGCCATTGATTAATTAAGCCTGATACTAGCCTTCTGAAAAAATGAAGGGTGAAACAGGTTATTTCCAAGTTCTGACCTGCAAAGTAGTTGCAGAACCTTCGATTGGAATTCTGTTCTTTGTATTTCATGGGGTGATAACATCTTATGTCCAGTTCTTTGTGACAGAAAACAAAGATAGAAGGAAGCATAATCTTTTGGCACTTGAAGACAAGGATACCCTGTTACTCTTTTGTCTGCAATAAGCATCACTTTAGCTCCAGCAACTAGAATTTTGGCAACCCCCCAATCCTCCCACCCTGAAAAACAAAAGGGTAGGGTGGGGGGGATTACAAATATAGTCTTCACACTTTCGAAACCCGAAAAAATCTTGCTTTGAAACACTTTTGACATTAAGCTTAGCATTCTCTCTATTTGATGAATTGCAGGTCGAGAAGTGCTATAAGATGAAAGATGCATCATTAGAAACCAATATACCTACTCCAAAACAAAATGATGTCCGGTCATGGCCAGTTCCGAATTCAGTTCCAAGACAAAATGATGTCCCGTCTTGGCCAGTTCCGAATTCAGCTCCAAAACAAAATGATGTCCTGTCATGGCCAGTTCCGAATTCGGCTCCGAAACAAAATAATGTCCGGTCATGGTCAGTTCCGAATATGGCTCCAAAGCAAAATGATGTCCGGTCATGGCAAGTTCCGAATTCGGCTGTAAAAGTCTCCAGTGGAACAGCAGAAGAAGCTGCTAGGATTGCTTCTGACAGGGTTGCTGATGCAGAAAATAAGCGTTGCTTGGAAGTTGCAGCAGTCAGAGATGCAGAAATGAAGCTAGAAATGGCTGAGGAAGCAGAGTTAATGTTACAAATTATCAACGAGATCTATGATCATTGTAAGTATTCTGGTTGTTACCTAGCGTGCTAAATTATGTACGTATGATTTAGGTTTTTTGATGGTTCAGTGTTTAAATGCAGTCATTTCCCAATCTTTGGATTGGATTTGCTAATTGAACAAATGTTTCTTTTCTTGTTGCCTTTTGTGGTGGTGTTTCCAGGTTCACAAGGTGAAATTATTCTCTTGGCTTGATCACCATGTGGAATGGCTTGTATATACTGCTCGTTGAGATGCTTTTCATTTTCTGATAGCAGTGGGTTCCAAACTTTAGGGTGCCAACCAATTTACTTTCCTTTAGAAGTATACTTGAGAAAAATAATGGAGCTTCAGAGACTATGATCGTTGCTATCTACCCATTTAAGCTCTTTAGTAGAGACTACAAACTATAGGTTATGTTTCAAATTTCAAAATCCAGTTCATAGATTTGCTATTGACCTTTTCGCTTATGTTTTAGCGAGAGGAAGCTATATATATAGATGAGAATTTTATTGTTATTGGCATACACAATCAACAGCTCTGCGGAGATATTGTTTTGCAATAACTTGGCATGCTAGTTAAACTATTTCCTGGAACCAAATTTCACTGAGGCTTCTTGTGTTGGCGTCAACGTGCTTTGGGTTTTTACTTTCTAGGCTTTAAACAATTCACCAAATGACTGACCAGGAAAAACACTTTGTGCACTGGGTAAAGTGCTCTGGATATAGGTAAAAGTGTTCGCCAACAAAGTGAATCAACTTCACTCCTGTTATTTCTTTTTTTCGATCAGCTATGAAATGCTTTTCTTGAGCCGATTGTTTCGTCTCTTCTCTATCTACCAAGGTAGTGGGGTAAGGTCTGTGGTATGTTGTTGCAGTTACTTTGAAACTGTGAAAGTGATAAAATTGTATCCCCTTTTGATCACAATGAGCTACAATATAGAAATGAAAAGCTCTTCAAATTTGCATGTCGTATTCATTTTGCTTAGAGTATAGTAATTCTTAAGATGCTAAAAATTGTCAAGTTTCTCCTGCGTAAAGCAGCTATACGTATCATGCTAAGAAAAGTTGCTTTCAGTTCTGTTACTACAAAAAGAAAAAAAGAAAGATCTGCCTGTCAAAAATATACAACATACATACCAATATAGTATGCATATCTTACCCCTACCTTTGTGAGGTAGAAGTTGTTTCCGATACACGCATATAGTTAGAGGCTTCTGTAGAACTTGTAAAAGTACCATCCAATGGTAATGAAGTTTCATCAATAAACTTCAAATGAATGTTGGTGTCTTTGGAGGAAAACATTCAATTTTGCATGTTCCCTAGGTCAAAATTAGGAAAAAACATAGTATTAATACTCTAGAAAAATAAATTCCTTTAAAATAAGGAAAAAAAGTCACAAATGACATTCCACATTAATTGTGTACCCACGCCCTTCAACGCACTTTTATCTTCACTCCAACATCCTGTAGCTCCCACCCTCAGTCTATAGAATAATAAAAAACTCACCCATTTTCCATAGCACACTTGTAATCAAGTCAACTTAAAAATCTCAGCAAACAAGTCTCCCTTTTTTCTTGTTTTTTTCTCTGGAAACTGTCTAATGCAACAATCCAGAAACCGTCTGAATCTCACAAGTATGAAGTCGCACAAACTAAGCCCAATTGCGATCCAAAATATTTCTGGAGGAGGTATAACTGCTTTATTAATGACAACGTCAATCAAGCAAGTAATGGATTTAGGAAGGACGTAGAAAGATATGATAGTTTACCCACAAAAAGAGTTGAACTGGTACTTATCCATAGTTACAATGAAACAGGCAAGATCAGGAACTACAAAGTCCAATTGAGAGGGATAAGAGACAGATAGAGCAAAATAGAGAGTTCTACATCGAAATAAAATTACCAAAAATGCTTCTCTGTCCCAAGTAACAAACAGTTTTGCGAGCTCCAACTACAAGAGTACAAGCCCAAGCTCTGATGATCTTAAAACATGTTTTGTTCGATAATTGTAGAGATAGTAGTGGAGTTTCCCATCACCGGGGCCAAACTTCAGTTCCTTCAAGAAACTATCGTTCTGCATAACATCTAGGGCATTGAAAACATCAAAATCCTTCTGCTTTGCCACAATAAGGGCATCATTCATCAACTGAATCAATGGAGTCTTTGTAGAGACATTGTAATACGAATAAGCAGCTTTTAGAGTGGTATGATTCTGGTTACCAAGAATTGATGAAGGGAGTGTGTAAAAACTGCAGAAGTCGGTGATTTCATGAGTTTGAGGACTTTCAACCAGATAACTGTCAATAACACCTTCCTTCGGCAGAAGCCAGTGTTCCACATCATTTTCATCGAAGTCAGGTGCAACCACAAACTGCTTCAAGTAATTCCTAAGCAATCGAGTAACTGCAGGAACATCATGGGGCTCCATCTTCCTGAACCCAGGTGTGACAGTCTGATCAGGTAACTTATACAGCTTTATTGTTCGACTCATTGTCATCCTTGCACCAAGCCTGGAAAACCCGACATCAATTAGCTTCTTTGGATTCAGAGATCTATGCCAATATTGACAGGTTGATACAGGTGTTGGAAGGACCACCCCAGCTGTATAAGCAGCCTGCCAGATATTCTCCATATGAACCCTCCTTGTGACCTCTTTTATCATGACAGGAGCAAGTCTTTTTGATCTAAGTTTCTTATGAACACAAAGAAAATTGATCTCTGCCATCATCACAACAGTATCTCGGACACGTATCCTTGCAGGTACCCCTGTAATAAAAGCAACCAACTTTTTTGAGGTCTTCACTCTGACTCCAATGTGCCAGCTCCTATAGAAACCTGGAGGGCGAAGTGCCCATCGAAGAAATTCTTTAGAGTAATTGAACCTAAACATGTTTTCATCATCCTCAACATAGTTGTTTGTTAGGAGAACATAGACTTCATTGCACATCTCCTCCGAGTCCATATCACAGGTGGTCCACTCATACTGACTTGGAAGGTTGTAAGACTCCTGCTTAACTTCTGACAGAGGAGTTGGAGGTTCAATAGGGCCTTCAGGCAAGCTTGAATCCCCAAGATCCTTAAACTGCCCCACTGGTTGGGTCTCCCAAAACTTATGTCTCTTTGCGAGGGGCAGAGATTCTTGGACCTTTCGTGCCAAGGAATCAATGGCTACCTCATTACCATTCTCCGGAGCTAAATTATCATCAGAACTTTGGTTATGGTTCTCGGTTGACTTACTGTTGTCAGCCATTTCACCAGCTTCAGTGTATTAGTGTATTATTCTCTGTCAATACATCATAAATTCAAAACCCAGAGCAAATGACTAAAAGAATAAGCAACAAAATGCAATATAGTGGTGAGAGAGATCTGGATATTTAACTAAGCATCAGGGGGATTACAGGGGTTGTGACAAGTACTTTGACGGAATCAGTCAACAGTCTTTATTAAGTGAAGTTTGTGAGGACGACGAAAGATCCATGTACTTAAATCTTTTAGCATTTTGGCGTAAAACAAATTTAATAAATAACATGGAAGTTCTTCTCAAATTTTATCTGCTTCCTTTTTTTTTAAATAGATGAATAGAATTGTAACCATAAAGACAGTTTTTGCAGTAAAACGAGAGTTTCAGCAACTACTTGATATCAAATGAACAAAAGTCACTTGTCTTTATATGTATGATTTAAACTAAAAGAGTAGCCCTAATCAGCTCAACTAGGCACCATCCCTCAAACATCTTATATATTATGTAAGGACGTTCTCTATTTGGTAACTGTGGTGTTCAGGCCAGACTAATTCCATGGGATTCCTGATACCTCCACTTCCCAAGAGCAACAAGTATGAAGTAACTCTGTTCGACAAGACTAGTCGATATCACTTAGTTACAACTTGCAAGCAAGAATACTAATGAAGAATCCACCATACACATAGAATCCATCAGAATATCAAACTGATGGATGAACATTGTATAACAACAGGCACAATGTATTAGATCAAAGTTGATTGTCTCCAAGAAACTAAATAGTAAAATAAGCAGTATTCTAACTCTTAAACGAGCTTGACCAGCTAAATTACATGTTCTTTCAGAAACCAAATCAAACATCATTTTCCACTATTGCATGACTTCCTATTCACGCTAACACACACTTTATTCAAAATCGTGCAGAGTGTGCTAATATATAAGAATACAGCATCAAAGCAGGATCCAAAATTCCACAATTTCAAAATCAAAATCAATCAACATCTTCCACATATAATAACGAAAACAATAGAATTTAGTTTTCCGAGAATGGATAGAATCAAATCAAACCTAGCAGCGTCTTCGAATTCCGGCCGGCGACAGAGATCTAGGGTTTCAGAGCCGTACTGAGTTACCTGCAGGCGCACCGGAGAAAGCAAAGAATATGAAATTGTTGAAATTGGAAGAATCGAAGCTATGGATGAGAATATGAAATGATCGAAATGGGAGATGGGCCTTATTTTCCGTATGGGCTTTGCTCATCATTCTCCTTTGGGCTGGGCTTACACAAATGTCCAATTTATTTAGCCACCATTTAAATTTGGGCCCTTATTTTAAAAGTTGTGCAAATATATCCCTTGAAATTAATGATTTTCAAAAATGACTTTAGAGGTGGAGATCTTGAACTTTTGACCCCGGTTGTACATGAAGAATACATCAAGTTTAAACTTTTGATCTTAAAGGTTCGCCCCTGAGTAAGCGGGAGAAAAAAATTCAAGATCACCCATTGTTAAAGCCATTAAATGTAATTTCTTGTAAAACATTAGACAATAGTTTAAGGTTGAAATTTTTTTAGACCATGATCATATGTTTTCTCATAAGATCTTCAATTTGTTCAATTTTTTTCATGTAATCTAAAAGGTCTTTTTGAGCGGAATGTGTATCGAAACATTTCTCCTCTATGATGGAAGTAAGATTTACATATATTCTTCCCTCTCCAGATCTCACTTTATGGGACTATACTGAATATATTATTATTGTTATTGTTATCTAAAGGGTTCATAAATTATAAATGAAAGAAAGATAAAGATCATTTACTAAATAGTTTTTCAAAAAGAGATACCAATAATTTCTTTCTTTATTTTCCTATTTTAAGGAGGAGATGATGGGGAGGTCCAATAAAGGATACTTTGTAATTGCTATTAATTACAAGCTCAACAAGGTTGGGCATGTGAATAGTACACAAAAAGTAGATTAAAAAAAGGAGACCTTTGCTAAGATTGTGACCTTACCCAACATATCAAGTGGGATTATTACTATGGAAATATAGTTTACCAAACTATGTACTATACATAATTATATTCAATTATTTTCTTGAGCAAGTGATGCTCTACACTTCAAGTGCACATGAGCCAAAACTAGTATAGTGGTAATCAATAATGGAGTACCATTAACCATATGCAATCATTCTTAACTATTTCAAATTTATCACACATAGTACAAAAAAAAGTAGCCAAGAGACAGATCTGGTTGCTTAATATTGAAGCAACAACTATAGGACCTTTTAACAACCAAAAAAAAAAAAAACTAGTATAATTTTGGGTGTGTTTGGCATAAAAGAAAATGTTTCCCACCGAAAATGTTTTCTAAAAAAAAAATTCTTGAAAAATAAGTGGTTTTCTTATTTATTTTTAGGTGTTTGGTTAATCGTTAGTAAGAAAAACAATATTGTTTCAAGAGCATTTATGTATAATTTGGATGAATACTATGACATTGAATCCGATCCCAATTTGAGACTCGGTATCCGACTTCGAGCTGAGACCCGACTCACGATCTCAACCCCTACCCGAGACCTAACTTCGTCCTCGATCTTGATCCCGACCTGGATTCGAACTTCTGACCTTGATCCAATTTTTGATCTCGATGCTAACTCAGGACACGACCCTAACCTAAGTTAGAGTCGGGATCGAGAGTCGAGATCCAAAACTTGAGTCAGGAGTTGGGTAATGAGATTGAAAGAGAGTTTTGAAAAATATTTTTCTTATTTTATCAGCGGAAGTCATTTTCCTTTAATCTAAAGAAAATAAATCTATTAAAAAAAAATTCTAAACCCACTAAATATGAGAAAATTTAAAAATATTTCCATTCACATCCAACACATCCTTTGTGTTTTGTCCTTTACACTCCTGTTCTCGTATTTCATGGGAGTTGGGACAATGACATAGGAGGAGAATTTTCTTGGGACTCTGTCCTTAGAGGAGCAAAGGGCAATAGACGAATTAGTCCGCCTTGAAGGGCGGCTGATCCGGACCGCAAGATGTGTCTTGGAGTCGCTGGGCTATTCGCCCCAGCCGGGCAACATAAAAACTTTCGTACAGATCTTCATAGTGGACATCGACTCATCCGACTATGATGATCTTGTCTTGGCTCTTATTGATGAAAAGTCGCCCATTTTTCTTCAATTTTTAGAAAAATGTTACGTATAAATTTTAACAAGTCAAAAATATAATCGAGTTGCAAATAAATTGATCCAAACACATCATTTAATCGTGTTACAATTTTGAACCAACCGAACATGAACTTCGAGGTCACATCATCTTCCCTTTCCAGACCTTCTTCTCACCTAACCTAATTCATCTAAGTATGACCAAATAGTACAAATTTAGTTATATTACCAACTTAATATTAAACAATTTTTACAATAATCAATTAATGTTAATTACATGTGAAAACAAGCAAGCTAATTAAAAGTAGTTCTACTTGGTCAGACTTCCTTTCTGGTAACTAACTAACTATCAAAAGTCCATATAAGCTCTTACTTATTTGATTAGAATTTTCTACCTACTCATTTCAAAAATAGACTGCTCCACAATGATATTATTTAAATTTTATTTTGCATGTGCAATAATGATTATTTATAACATATTTTAGATCATACGTTTTAAAAGTTTCTTTTTAAAAAAAAAAACGCATTAGTTAATTAAACATTGTCATATATAGCTCTTACTTATTTGATTAGAATTTTCTACCTACTCATTTCAAAAATAGACTGCTCCACAATGATATTATTTAAATTTTATTTTGCATGTGCAATAATGATTATTTATAACATATTTTAGATCATACGTTTTAAAAGTTTCTTTTTAAAAAAAAAAACGCATTAGTTAATTAAACATTGTCATATATAGCTCTTACTTATTTGATTAGAATTTTCTACCTACTCATTTCAAAAATAGACTGCTCCACAATGATATTATTTAAATTTTATTTTGCATGTGCAATAATGATTATTTATAACATATTTTAGATCATACGTTTTAAAAGTTTCTTTTTAAAAAAAAAAACGCATTAGTTAATTAAACATTGTCATATATAGCTCTTACTTATTTGATTAGAATTTTCTACCTACTCATTTCAAAAATAGACTGCTCCACAATGATATTATTTAAATTTTATTTTGCATGTGCAATAA
>JAJOOR010001992.1:0-49743 GCA_036250505.1 Solanum acaule | reverse complement strand
TTGTTTCATGGTCAAGTCACCTTCAAGATCCTGAAGAAAATAAAAAAAGATTATAGGTCATCTAATACCAAATGGATAAAACAAAACTACGAACAGTCAGTACATAGAAATTAAACTCTTTTTTTCTGACCTCGTCCAAGAAGTTGCCAGTGATTTCCTTGTAATGGCTATAGATGGCCTTAAGATGGACCTTGCTTCTTGTCGAAAGGATCCTCACAATCTCTTCATCCTCATCAATCAGCTTCTTCTTGTTAGCATTTTTTATTGCATTTACAAATATCTTAGCCTCAGATTTTGCAAGATCATCGCTTACTCGTGGACCTTCATAACGGTAGGAACTTACAAGAGCAACTAGAAGCTGTTTGTCATTAAAAAAAATGGTAAATTACTAATAGAGAACTTTGAACAAATATCATTAATTGGTAACTAACAAGAATGATAACTCACGTGCTATCACAATTCACATATTAAACTACCCTAATAGTGTAAAGTCAGTGCATACAACTTAAATCCGTAAAATAACAGGTACCTTTCTTTCGGGTGTTCGAATATGGAAGGCAATGTCTTCCTCAATTGAGTGTTCAAAAAGGGAATGGTAAGCTTTTCTGGCTCCCAGAAGATCTTCAGAGGATCGAGTGCAAGCAATCTCAATGAGAACATCATGTTTAGGTACTTGCAATAACAACGCTTCCTTGAACAAACGAGCATCTCTTTCCCATGGGTGCATTGTGTACAACACCACTGCATCCTAAAAAAATTTGGAGAGAAGAAAATGATAAGATCACAAATACTTTTAGAAGACTAAACTTACCTTGCTCCTCCCTACATTGGAAGGAAGGTAGAGAGGTTGTTTCCGATAGTTAATATAAAAATGTATCTAAATACCTTAAGACGCAAAAATTCTTGGCGAAGCTGGAGGATATGTTGATCATCCCATCTCTGGAACTGGCGTTCGTCTTCTCTGAAGAATCCAGGAGTGCTTACCCTGTACGATTCTCTCTGATGCCGATTCCATTTCCCCAGTGTAGAGATGAATAAGTTCTCATCCACACCAAGTCCTACAAATTTGATTGTTCACAAAAGAATAGAAATATCAATTTTCAGTTATAATTCAACTCATGCCTCACTGGATGCCTTAACAACTTATACACCGGTAAACACTTACTTGCATCCTAGACTAAACATTTTAACAATAGCAATTTAAAACTCGAGCTAATATTCACATCACTTAACAATGTTATATTTGTATGAATGTACTCATTAATTTGATCTATAATTTCAAGCTATTACATGACATATTTAAGACCATGAAATTAAAGGGCAAAATCAGAAGACTCAAAAATCTAAATTCGTCAAATCAAACAAATTGAAACAGTGAATAGTAAGTATAAAGGGCAAATTGCTTTATCAGACACAAAAAAGCACATGAAATCCCCAAACTACACAGATCGGTAGAATCAGATGTAGAAAACAACTTCTCAAAGGAAGTGAAGATCCAGTGAGAGTTTAGTAGTAAAAACTTGAAGAATTCACCTAGAAAATCCAACTTTTAACTCTTATAAACATTTTTAATAAATCAATTTTAGAAAGAAGAAATGGAAAAGAACCTGAGAAAGCTTTGGTAAGAGCTGCATACGAATTAGCCTCGGCCATTTTTTTTCTGTTTTTTGAGTTTTTGTCTCTTTGTGTGCTTGTGAGAGAGGAGAGCTGATAGATGCTGTGATTCAATTCTAACCAGATTTATATGAGTTATTAGGGGTAGTTCTGTCATTTAATTATTACCGGCCAGTTATCAAACCCGTAAAAGACCAAAGTAGCCTTCCATGTAAAATTATAAAGATGTGGCCATTATTTAATTCCTGTACTTTCCCGTTCATCAAAGTACAGATTGTAACGCCTTAAACAAATTTTTTTTTTAAAAAAAAGTCGTTAATTATTTTAATTAAAGTCTAATCTCTATTATTATTTCTTGTTAATTTAATGTTTAATAAATATTCGGCGATCTGTTTTTGATGCTTTATCTACCTTTGGATATTTCCATGTTAGCAATTGTTCTTTCCTTTTTAATTGAACTTTTCTTAAAAAATAACTCGTAAATGCATAATAATAACAAGCTGAAAGTAGATCCAACAATGAAAAGTTTTGATAAAATATGCATGCATTTTACACATTTATATTTTTTTTTATTGTAACATTTATACTGCATAATGTATACACATCATTCTTTTTAAATAAATTTTTCTATAATCGTAGTTTTTGATACTGATCAAGTCCTCATTTTTCTCTTTAAATGGTATTTTCTCATGCTTCTAGCCTACTACCTAGCTACTATTACGTGCCAAATGTTTAATATTTCAGGTTATTAAATTTCATATATTAAAATTTTGTTTCTAACATCACTCAATAACTTACATGTACTAAAATCTATTTTCTCTGATCTATTTTAGTTGTCGTGCTTATTGAAAACAACTTATTCAAAATAGTAGTAAGTAGTAACGTTATTTTTTTAAAATCAAAATATAATTAATTACTATTTATTTCACTTTTATCTTTACTTCATAAAATGAAAAGAAACTAACACGATAAAAAGAGAATAATATTAAAACAAAAAAGAGTAAATAAAGATGAATTAGTCAAATTATTCTTTTATTCAATATTCTTTTAAAATCCTAAAAAAAAAATGACAATTGAAATAAAATGAAAAGTTCTTTACTATAGTTAATGATAGTAAAGGGACAACATAGAAGATTAGCTAGAAGTTGATGTAGAACGTCTACAACCTGTGTTTCTCCATAAAGAAACACGTTTACATAGTATTGAAGATAGGTTAAAAGGATCCACGGGGATTGTAGTGCGGTGGTAAAACTTTTTCACCATTAATTAGAGGCCTTGAGTTCGAGCTCTGGATATGGAAAAAATCATATTGGGAGCGCCACCTCTGAATGGGCCCTATAGTGCGTGATCCGAATTTAATTGAGGCCTCCAGCTTCAGACACCGTGAGGAAACCAAAAAAAGAAAGGTCAAAAGGGGTTGCTTGTTATTTGGATAAGAATAATATAAAAAAATTGAGATTAATTTCATTTTATATTTGATTTTAGATATAATTAATTTTAAATTATTTGTTTATTATTTATATTTAATATAGATAGGATAAATAATTTTATCTGTACTTATCTCATCTAGCATACTAAAAGGAAAAAATTGAAAAATTTCTAACTATTATACCCCATCCTCTACGAGAGAAAAACAATGTTCCCTTCATTTTACAATTTATATTACTTATCCACTTTTATTTTAAACATTTCTAAGAAATTATATATAAATACGAAAAATATTTAAACTAAGTTATCATTTTTTTTCAATACACTTTATATATATATATAGCCCTATTCATCAATGTTAGAATGAACAACGAAGAATATTTTTGAAATTTTATAATGTTTTTATAAAGAATTAATTTTAAGAGCAAATAATGTTTTTGATTAATTTTTTGTTAAATTTATAAAAAATAATTTTAACGGAATGAACCAGTAATATAAGACGGAGAAGTGTTAAAAAATACTACTATATTTTTAAAAAGAAGGTTGTTGCACGAGAATCACAAGGCATATGCATATCTATATATCTAGAACTGAGACAAGACTCTTCATATAGTTTTCTTATTTTTATTTTATCTCCATCATAATTATTCTTGTCCATATTATGTCAATTATTATCAAGACAGCCATGCACGGGCAGTTGCTTCTCCCTATGTCATCTCCAATATTATAAATTATTTAAATATTAAAAAATTAACAATAAAAATAATAAATTTTATTTTTATTTTTTAAAACTAAGCAAATAAAAATTAGTATATACATTATTATAGCGTGAATAAGTAAAGTGATGAAAAGAAATAGTACTATCAAATATGAACATGAAGACTTGACTTTATAAAGATTGAAAAATCCTATTAAATAAAAACAATTAAAGATAAAGTATTAAAAAATGAGACAGGTGTGAAATTATTAGATTGTGTTGATCTATGTCATGTGTGAAAGAGATATGTGCAACAACTAAGCTATCTTATTATTATTATTATGGGTAGTTGACTAAGCTATCTTTTTATTTGCATGTATCTCATTTGTTTTAGTAAAATAACTAAAAGAGAAAAGAAAGAAAAGAAAAATATTTATTGTTTCATCTTTTTGAAGAGTACTACTCGAGAGTCAAGTAGCTCCCTATATGAATTAAACTATATCTCCATCAGGAAAAAATGGTAGAACGATAATTAGGGTGACTTTAATTTTTATGACTCAAATCACAATCTTAAGATTGAAAGTGAAGTGTGCTTATCATCCGAACAATCTTCTTTGATTAAACAATACTAATAACTAAAAATTAAAATCCGCACATTGGTAATAATAGTTCAAGGTCCACAATAAGTGTGAAAGGAACTTGTGAACGATATAACATGAAAATGACTCATCGTGATATATAAGTATAACCCCTTCCAAGGTACAATTTATGTAGTACAATAATTTATTTTGCTTATTTCATTCTTTTTAAATATAGAGTTCAAATCTTCAAATCATTCACACTATTCAAATGATTAACTATTTTTTTTCCCTTGAACATATGTTATATAATAATTATTTGTCGCTAATTCAGATTTATCGTGGCGCATTAAATTTATTTTAAAATAAAAAAAAATTCTAGTAAAAAAAATAATTAAATGAGACACTTATGATTAAGAACAAAAGAATCATATCTTAAATGGTGCGTTGATGCAGTCCTCTTACCAGCAGGGTACTTAATAAGGACCCTTTTGTCAACGGGGTACTTAATTTTGAAAACAGAAAGGACAAAAATATCTTCGTCAATATATTTAATTGGATTTATTATTACCCTCTGTCAACTTATTGGTCCAACAATACTCCTATAGTTATTTCTTGGCTCACATTGTCCTTGGGTTCCCAGTTCTCACAACACCAAAAATAATACATATGATGACATGACAGTGTCCTATTGGTCTGTATTATTCATATATGAATTAAATATGAGGAAATTTCAATCCATTCAATCCACACCCACTCGGATCTGCAAATAATAATTATAAAATCGTAATATCATTATATAAATTGAGACGAAAATAAAAATATTTTTATCCAATACTATCAATGGGTGATCAAAATATTTGCCCACTTGCATTTACCTTTGATCTTGGATGCAGAGGTGGACGTTGCGAGGGCGTACGTGCACCTAGATTTTTTTCTAATAGGCATGTGTATAGATAGTCTAAGAAGAGATGATATAGTTAATTGTGTACTTATAATCAAACTCATTTGAGCACATTAGTTGAGCCCATCTATTATTTTCTTTTTAAAATAATGATATATTTACTATCTTTAAATTCTAAATTCGGCTTTATGATATATTCGGATTGAATACATCAAAGCCATTTTTTGTTAAATGGGACACGTAGGAGATAAAACAATTATTGTTGTATGTCTCTTTTTCTTTGTTCATCTTCAGCATATGAATCACATGGGAGACAAAATGTTCCATCATATTTTACGTTTTATTAATTGCGCTACTTAATTTTACTGGTGACTGATGAGATGGAGCCATCAATGTAATTATAAATACATCGTCCTGCTTATGAAAGTAGGAGGAAAGAGACAAGTTCCATAAGTTCCCAATGTGATTTCCATTTTATATTCCCATTATATTCAAGTTTGTTAGAAATACAATATAAAATCATAATATGAAATTAGATTGATACTTATAAGTTGAAGTTTATCAAGAGACATGCAAATAGATTTTTTTATGTAATACACATGAAACTCTCACAAGTTATAAAAACTATTAAAATTTCCTCAATTCTTATAAAATCTTACTAGATGAACAAATTATATATAGTTCTTAAACAGATATCTGAATATCGATTCTTAAGCATTGCATTGATAAATTACATATCTTCATGTTTATTTTAAAAATAAATATTTGTGATTACGAACTTTCAAATATACATAATTTTATAAAGACACACTAATCAATAATAATAATAGTAATTAGTTATTCTTTAATATAATCCTGTCATATAATACAAACAATCTCTTCACATCGAGCATTAGTCTTTCTTTTGTAAAATTTAAAATGATGGATACTTTTTTTGTTTTTTATAAAGTATAAACTTTGGGGTTAAGTTTCACATTTATTAAAAAATTAAATCATATTTTAGAATCTCAAATCATACTTGTTTTTTAAAAATTGAGATTTAAAATGTAAGATTATATATATATATATATTATTATTTTTGCCTCCTTTTTCCTTTATAAGTTTTCTTTTACTTTCTTAGATTCTTGATCACTTTCTTTCTCATAATATTATTTTATTTTGTTTAGCCTAAACCCATTTTAGACTATTTACTTGTCCCAATGTAAAATGGACAATACTTGACATAAATTTTTTATATAAATAAAGCATTCGCCTAATATCGTTCTCTGAGAAAATATTTTTGATGGGCAAATCAAAGGGTAGTTGTTGAACCCCTTAATAATTTAATTAAATTATAATTACATAATTGACTTTACATTTTTTAATTTATAATTATATTATCTGGATCAATTTTAATTATTTTAATTTGGTATCTTTATTAATATTGTTGTTAGTCACAGTCCACGTGTGAAACCCCAATAATTCAATATGTTACTATTGCGATTTTGACTAAGCTCTTTAAATAATCTATGTGAGTGACTTAAAGGTGTCATGTTCTAGCCATTTCAACGAAGGGGGACTTCTTTTCTATAATTCAAGAAAAAAAATATTTCTATTTCAATTCAGATATTGTTATACTATGTAAACAATAAAAAAAAAATCAAAAGTGAATTTAGTGCTTTGTCGTCCAAATTTGTTGAAATTTCTTTTTGCCAATGTGTTTCTCTATACTATTTTTTATTGAAAAAATTGAACTCAATTTTTTTAGCTGAAAGGAAGACGACGCCCAGCCGATAATACCTAGGCCAATTGGAATTAATAGTATATATTAACAAGAAGATATAGCTATAAAAATAAGACTACATTGGTTTTAACAATTTTGAAATGTCATCCTACAAAATATAATGTTTTGGATTTCAAAAAAGCCAAATATCTAAAGTCTAGAAGGAAGAAAAAAAATAAAACAAAAGAAATAAATGTTGGACGGCAGGAACGGGCAATTGTGTAGTACAAGGACCAAGGTGTGTTAGTAAATTATTCATATAAAGTATGATAATTATTTATAATTTTTATGATTAAATATTTGACTATCAACTTAAAATTATGAAGGAATCCATCGATGACACTCGAAAGTTGGCACCTCTCGAAAAAAAAAGTTAGGACCATACGTACACGTATGAAAAGGGAAATAATGAGGGAAAGGAGTTTGAAGGAAGTGAAATTCAGCGTTGGGGGCATTACAGTCCAACAAAGGATAAGGGTAATATGGGTAGTGAGATTTTTAAAAAGTTGAGGGGTAATCTCTGAGCTACATGTCCTTTCTTTATTTTCCTTTTTGCCCTCATTCTCTTTCATGAAGGTGAGAGGGAAAAATAACTGAAAGTGTTAAAAGAGAAACAGAGAGCAAAACTTGCAATTTCTGGGTGAAGAAAATGGGTACACTGAGAATCCCAGATGTTGTTCCTTCTCCAGATGAGGACTGTGAAACTCTTATGAAATCCTTCAAAGGTCTCTCTAATTTTCTCTTTCTTTCCCAGTTTTACTTTCCCATTTTCATATGTCATATATATGCATGCTGTGTGCCTTCAAGTAGCTTTAATTTTCAACCAAATTTTTCATTACTAATTCAAATTATCTACTCAACAAGTTGTTGAAACAGTTTTTGTGTTGGAGGTGGGTTGGGTTAGCAATGGTGGAGACAGAATTTTCATCGAGAGATTCATCATTTAATATAAATATAGCAAATCTGAGCTGCTAATTGCAATTTGGTTCTGTACTGATAGGAAGAACGAGATTAGCTACTGGTTGATCCATGTGCAAAAAAATAAAATTACTAGTAGCAATTCGATTGGGAAATTTAAACACTCCCGCCTCATTGTCATCCCTATCTGAGTTTGTGTTTTTAATATGTCTTACTGTTGTTCGTTGTTATAAAGATGGAATTAGTTTTGTGGTTGTGTGTAGGACTGGGAACTAATGAGAAGTCAGTGATATCGGTGTTGGGACACAGAAATGCAAGCCAGAGGAAGAAGATCAGAGAAACCTATCAGCAACTTTACAACAAGTCCCTTATAGATGACATTAATTCTGAATTGTCTGGTGATTTCAGGGTACAATCCGTTTTTCTCACTTTTCCTGACCTAGTTATTTTGTTCTCTTTCATAATCGACTCACAATTCGATAACATTAGCTCATTAGAAGTTACTCCATATAGGTCACTTCTCGTATTTAACTTAACTTTTCTTTGGATTCTCGTTTCTAGGAGTATTATTTTGAGGTTAAATTAGGAGGTTTGTGAATATTTGATGTATGTTTTCGTTACTCCTAAAATGGAATAGTTCTTTTTTCTGGAATTAGCCTCTTTCAAAGTGTTTGGGCATAATTACAATTTGAATGAAGATTCATTTGGCTCAAGAAAGCTCTTAACTATTGATCTTAGGCCTTAAATCTCGTGCTAGTCAAAATGACAACATTGTGACATTAGATTAACTTTTAAATAGCACACCTTCTTACTAGAACTCGTAGTCCATTAATTGGATAATAATTGCTCTTTTCATGTTTCCCTGATAATATTTAGTATCAATGATTGTCCTTGCTTCTCCGTCTCCTTTAATCATTTCTAGTCAGTTAATCATAAGTAGAGGAGTAACCTATGCCTCAGATAGAGATTCTCTCAGGAATAACTTTCAGTTGATTTCTTCATATAGTTACTATTGACCAAACTCTGAGCTCAACTTAAAATTGAGTGCATCATATTTTTAAAACCACCTGATCTTGTAGCTGGTGAATGTGACACTTATATAAACTACTATACTTTTGACTTCCTCCTCTCGCTATACCTATAATGCATTCGATAACGGTAATACTAATGAAGTTCCAATAATAAACTAATTCCAAGCAAGCGGTGTATGTGTTGGGTAGGGCGGCATTATATCCTAGCTTTAAGGTAGATTAGATTCCCTTGTTTGATGAACCTCTAGTTGGGAAGGGCCAAAGGGGTTGTTGACACTCCTATTTCTTAAACACCAAGGGAAGATTCTAGCCCTGTTACTGCAAACAGTTTCTCTAAATGCTAGTGAAAAGGTGAAAATTTCTGAGATGTATAGCTTATCCCTTGGTATGTTTCTAGAATGCCAATTAGATTACTACATCTGCAGCAGAATGCAATTTCAGTCTCTATATGAGCATGGTTATTCCCAAGACTCCAAGTGGTAATTTTAGCTTTTCATGTGTGACAGAAAGCAGTCATCCTATGGACATACGAGCCTTCTGAAAGAGATGCATGGCTAGCAAATGGAGCCTTAAAGTCGAGAAAGAAAACCATCACCCAGTTGCAAGTGATAGTAGAGATAGCTTGTGCATCATCTCCTGATCATCTGGTCGCGGTGAGACAAGCATATTGTGACCTTTTCAACCGTTCACTTGAAGAAGATATCACGGCAAATGTCCCTATGCCTATACAAAAGGTACATATGATCACTTCTAGTAGCTGAAGTATACAATATTAATCTTAACCAATTCCCTATGTATTAGCAGTTAAATAGTACTCTTTCTGATGTTTGCTTTGCTATGTTGAGTTGCATTATACTGACTTCTATGACATGACGTGTTGTGTGGATGTTGCCAGATTCTTATTGGTCTAGTCAGGTCCTATCGATATGATAAAGAATTGGTGGATCCTAGTACTGCAAATGAAGAAGCTGCTATCCTTCGTGAAGCCATACGGACAAAACAGTTGGATCATGACAATTTTCTTTTCATACTCAGCACAAGGAATAGTTATCAGCTTAGAGCAACTTTTGAGTGCTACAAGCAAAATTACGGATTCTCCATTGACCAGGTTACACTTCTCGCAAGCTGCCTATGTAGCCTTCCTTTCATAGTGCTTCTTGTTCATCTCGTCTCTTTTATGTGCAATTCATTTTTTCTAATTTAATTAATCATTTACAGGACATTAAGAGCTGTGGAAAAGGTCTATTGGAATCTATCCTGAAGGTGGTTATCTGGTGTATTGATTCGCCAGAGAAACATTTTGCTGAGGTAATTAAATACGGAACAACATTTGATATATAGCATCTGGTAATTCGTTGTTACAGATCAATGTCAGTAAAGTACCTACTTTTGAATATATTCTTGTATGCTGGAATTGGTCAGGTTGTCAGAGCCTCGATTGTCGGTTTTGGAACTGATGAGGATTCTCTAACGAGAGCCATTGTAACTCGAGCTGAAGTTGATATGATGAAAGTAAGGGGAGAGTATATCATAGCGAACAAAACTAGTCTTGATAATGCAGTTATTGATGACACATCAGGTGATTACAGAAAATTCCTCATGACACTGCTTGGTGCCAAAGTGTAGACCTGATCATTATCTTGTTGTATTTCAATACTATGCTACTACTTTGTATGATTTATTCGGAAATGCTATATGCGCATTATTGGGGTGGTTTTGCAGTGAAATGTTTAATAATTGGAGAGTGAATTTGTATATAAGTTTGTGGTTTGTCACTTGTTTTTGAGTATTTAGCAACTTTTATTTTCTTAAGAAATGGAACATTGCTGGGAATTTTTATAGCCAAAAAGAAGAAAAAAAGAAACAAGTTCAATAAGCCTACTCTCTTTGGGCAAAGAGAAAGTTATGGAAATAAGAGTGGCCCAATGGATTTCCCACCAACCCAGCAAAGAGTGGCCCTATCAAGGCCCAAAAACCAAACTCTGTTTTTTGTAAATGAAATGATCACAATAAAAAGTGCAGAATTGTAAAGTAGACATGGATTTCATCAACACTTTATTTTTTTATTCCCCACCCCCACCTCTCTATTTCTCTTCTCTTTGGGACTTGATTGAATCCGAATTAGTGCTGGAAAGTCTCACATTAGGGTAAAATGCTCCTTAAAAAAGATAATTATGTACGAAGGGATTCGAACTCGAGATCTCTTGGTTAAGGATAAAAGAGTACTTATCACTCTACCAAAACCCTTGTTAGTAATAAGTTTAAGACTTAGAGCCTGTTGGAGATTGCTGCTAAAATTTGCTTATTTTTAGAAGCACTTTTTAAAATAGCTTTTCAGAAAAGTGTTTTTGAAAAAAATATTGTGTTTGGCTAATTCATTTGAAAAGTCTTTTTGATAAGCAAATTGTGTTTGGCTAATCTTTTTTAAAAAGTGTTTTTAAGTGTCAATTACAAAAAAGGACAAACATCAATGTACTTTTAATATGATGATTATTTTATATATAGTAATTATTTTAAATATCTATTATAAAAAAAAATTAATCATACTTTTATTTTTATTGAATTAAAATGTATATATTCAACTTTTCAATCAATATTATACATAGATAAATAAGAAAATAAAAATTGATATAATATTGATAAGATGATTTAAATATAATTAAAAATATCAAATATAAAGTAATGATGATAAACGTAAAATAATAAAAGAATATTATATAAAAATAAAATTCGTAAATGAAACTTTTATCAAAGTTATGAGATATGTTAATTAATTAATAAGGGATTTATGTAAATATAGAAGGAATATTTTGGTCTTGTAAAAAATAATTTTTTGCTTCTGCTTTTTTTAAGAAGCAAAAAAATTTTAGCCTCTTCCCAACAACAAAAAAAACTGTTTCTGCATCTATTTAAAAGTAGTTTTATTGATTTGTCAAACACCTTATTCTTTTTTTAAAAAAGTGTTTTTTTTTTTCAAAATAAGTATTTTTGGCCTTGCAACAACAATGTCAAACATGCTCTTAGAGTTGGGTTGGATTAACTTTTGGTTTTTGAGACTTATGACTTATTTTTAACATTTTCGCTTAAATTGAAATGCTTATAAGTACCTTTTAAATTTATCCAAACACTTTTAAAATATTTAAAAGTTATTTTGACTTAAAAGCACTTAAATTAACTCAATTCAAATAGGTTTTTAAGACCATAATGTTGGTCCTAGCACCTCTACATTAGTGAAATTCATAACACAACACTCGTGCACCTTAAAATTTAAATCTTTTTACTTCATGTATTACGAAACTTTTTGTCTTTTTTCACTTTGTTTTCTTGGATCGATCATATTAGTTTGATCGAGTATAAATTTTTCTTACTAAGATAAAAGCTTTAATATTTTGAAAATAATTTTCTTGCAACTTTATAAATTATTTCATTTTATTTTGAATGACAAGGTTAACTAAGTTAGATTATCATGCACAAATATCCCGATTAATATAACAATCGTTTAATTTATAGAATAATTCTATTATTAGACCAACCATTAGAATTAATTGGAGAGGAAAAAAATGAAAATAAAAGGAAAGTTTTAGTCAAATATGAAAAGTGTGAGTGATTGGATGGTTAAATAGGATTCACGGATAAAGCCTCGTAATTGATCGGAGGAAAGTTAGGGCCTGGGCCCACATTTCTATACCCGACAAACGCTCCAAGTAATTTATGGCCCACCCGTACTCCCCCCTTACCCACTTTCAGGCCCATCTACTTAGATTGCTAAAACAAGTGGTCCCCACATCTACCCCTCAAATAGTTTGACCATATTTTATACAAATTTCAAGACTAGTAGTAGTATATGATAAGATTTGGAATCCAAATAATTTCTTATTATCATTTTCTTAATTTTTTTTATGTATAAAATATCATTTTTTGTACAATATATATAACTAGTGAAAAATATAGTTATACCTGATGATAGATAATATGATACATCAGTTAATTGGTTTTCTTTTCCTTCATATTTTCTCATTTAATTTGCTTCAGTTTAGAGTTTTCAATATTTTAAAATATAATTAATCAATTTTTCTCTTATCTTTGATGTTGATGAGAGTCTATGATAATAATTATGAAGTACATATTTATGTTTGATGATCGTAATTGATAGTACTAATAGAATATAATGACGACTAAAAGCGATTGCTCAACAACAGAGATATTGATTAAATAGATCGAATGGTATTAAAGGTTATTACTCCAATTGAAGTTTCTAAAACCAATTTTGATTTGCTAAATATGTCAAAACAAGATTATGCACATTCATAATAATCATTCAACTTTTTTTGGGAGTGGGGTTGAGGTATTGAGGCAGGTGGGGTTGTCTTCAAAGAGTTTGTCTACTTCTTACTCTCATCATTTTCATTACATTAAGATCCCCAAACTAATAAATTAAAATTAATTAATCCATTTTTAAATTGTTAATCTCCTTTCTCTCTCTATATTTGTCTCCTTCTGCACCCTCCTTTGTCTCCATTCTCACCATCTTTTTCGTATTATTGAAAACACTCCTAAATTCATCTTTGAATTAATGACAATTTTAAAAATATTATTTTATTTAACTAATTAAACTCAAATACATCATTGATTTTTATAACATAAATAAAGTACATTCCTAAATTTTGGTCAAGTTTAAAGGTGGTTTTAACACTTTTCTCGAATTCTTATTAAGAGTTGCATGCTCCTACAAGAATTAGATATCATTTGCTATGTCATGTGATAGATCAGAGGTGTATTTAAGTTTCATTAATGGATGAAACTAATAATTTACGTCAAATTCAAAAATATTTTCAATGCTTTTATCTTTTAATATTTTTTGCGTTCACTTTTACTTTTATTTTGTCATATTTAATTTGACATTCTTATTAAAAAATAATAATCAGATATATAACGATTTTATTTCAATGTTCCTTAATATATGGACAATAAGTACTAAATATTTATTAAAAAACTTACTTACTGCTCAGTACAAATCAATAAATAGTAGTGTAGGAGTAATTATTAAATAAATATTTTCTCCATTATTCTTTTCTTCTCTCTCTTGTAAGAAAAAAACAAAAAGACACTATGGAAGAAGAGCAAGAACACTCACTTGTTCCTCCTCATCTTCTTCTTCTTCTGCTTCTTCTTCTGCTCTTCTGACCAAAGGCTACGGACGACGTCGTTTTCACATCTCGTTGCCCTATGTATTCTTCAATGTAGCTCGTGATCCACCAAAGCTTCACGTTTCTGGTTCATCTTTTTCAGCTTTTTCTTTTTTCACTTTTTCCCCTTTTCTTGTTTTCAACTTAAATTCAAGTGAATCTGTACAATTTTCTTGACTGTCACCTATTTCTTCCTTCACTAGCTTCAATGCCGGTAAATGGGAACTTGAAATTTGCTCTAATTTATTCTATTTTTAGGTTATTTTAGTGAGTTGCCCATTTTGAATCTGCTTTTAGATTTTTGCTGTTTTTGAGTGTTTGGGGTTTTCTTGTTTTTTTCTCAGTCTCTGATCTTGTTTGTAGTGTTTCATATATATATATATATTTTTTTTTAAATTTAGAATGCAGTGGTAACAGTTGAATGTTGATGTGTAACTGCAAGGGTTTTGGTACTTGTGTGTTTTCTTGAATGTCTAACTGTGCACGGGTTTGGTACTTTCTTGGTTTTCTTGAATGTCTAGTCTTGCAGGGGTTTTGGTACTTTCTTGATTTTCTTGAATGTGTAATTGCTAATGTTTTGTATATTGTACTGAATACCAACTGTGATTTGTGCGTCTGATTTGTTTCTTGAGATGGTAGTCTTGATTAGTTGTATTCCTTGCATTTTAGAAAGAAAAATGTACCTCATTCATCAGTCTAAACTCTAATGGGGTTTTGTAGTTTCTGGTTTCTTGAGATGTTTATTCAAATTCTTGGAAGGGAAGACTTGATTGAGTCTTGGGTTCTTGCCTTCTTGGTTTGCAACTTTTCTTCCTCTTTAAATATAAGAAAGTGCAACTTATTTGCATTAGTTTTTATAATTAACTTGGTACCATGGAAAAAACGGCCCGACTTTTCTTATTTCAACAAAAAAGCACTTTATTGCATTTGTTTTGCTTAAATTGGTGCAGTGTAATGGAAAATTGCAGTTGTATCCTGATATTAGAACCTTATTATGAAGATTTACAGCAATTTGACATGATCTAAGTTCTGGGAATCACACTATAATTCCTCGAGATCTCTTTTCTGAATGCTTTGCATATGGGATAATATGTACCTATATCTGAAGTAATAGCTTTTTGGCAATGTAGGACTAATTATAATTAGTTGAGTCCCTCTTATTTTTTGTTTTGCTTTATTTTTGTCTAAACTAGTAGCCTTGTAGTAGTTTATTAATGTATCTATTTGTTTTTTCCTTTAGCAACGGGATTGGTGCAAGTTGAAGTTTGAACTTTGAAGGGAAAGTCAGTTACGGGTCCAATGGAGCAGTATGAAATATTGGAGCAAATTGGCAAAGGGGCTTTTGGCTCTGCAGTTCTTGTGAAGCATAAGCTTGAAAAGAAGAAGTAAGAACTAGAAAATCTTGTTATTTATATAAGCCACATACATATAGTTACTATTGCACTTCTACTATTTGCAGTGTATATGAAATCTTCAATCCTGTTAGTAATTGATACTTATCAAATGATATGTTTGTGAAATAGGAATTAATTTATTCTTTTATAATCCTTCTTATTTCAAGGTATGTATTGAAAAAAATTCGTCTCGCTCGGCAAACGGATAGGACTCGCCGAAATGCACACCAGGAGGTTTGTTTTCTGCTTAAACCATGATCTTCCCACCTCCCAGCCTTCCCTATGCTAGGAAACATTGAGAAAACATTGAGTTTTACCATATTCTAGAATTTCTACATATCTGCCTTTAAAGAGGCTCAGAAATTATATTTTTTGTTCTATTTTGGTATTCTAAGCTTTCAGTAACCAGAAAAGGAACACTTTGGAGTGTGAAGGAAAAATAAAATCTTCTATACAAAGGAAACTGCAACTCCTTTTGAACATTCAAAGAAAAGAACATAAATCATTTTGACGCCAAATACTTCTACTGCTACTTGATGTACATCTTCATATGTATTCTATGCCATATTATGCTTTGTAGTTGAACTTTCTTAAAATGCCTTGTCATTTAATTTAACCTTTATTTTGTAGATGGCCCTTATTTCGAGTATGCAAAATCCATTCATTGTGGAGTACAAAGACTCATGGGTGGAGAAGGTTGCTAACAGTACTTATCTTTCAAGTCCTGTTCTTTTCTTTCCTTTCTATGATACTTCTAATATTTTGATAGAACATTTGACATATGTGTGTTTATCACTACTTGACTGCTGCGGTGTTTATCAAATGGATATATTCAAAGCTTAAATGGGATTTTCTTTTTGCGCCTTCTCTTGCAGGGTTGCTATGTGTGCATAGTCATAGGTTATTGCGAAGGTGGAGACATGTTAGTGACCTTTTCCTACTTACACTATGTAGTTTGATTCCATTCGTCTCTAATGAAGTAGCCATAATAGCTGCATGTTTGCTTTATTGTAATGACCTCCATTTTCCTTCAACTTTGCAGGGCAGAGGCCATAAAAAAAGCAAAGGGTGTCCATTTTCTTGAAGAGGTAACCTTCTGCTGTTTGCATCTTTTGCTCCAATGTTCAATTAAAGTTTAAAGAGTTATTGTAAAAGTTGAACCGTCATTTATCTGTCATTGGTCTCTAACCAAGTCATGAACTGTTAATAGAAACTATGCAAGTGGCTTGTTCAACTCTTAATGGCTCTTGACTACTTGCACATGAATCATATCCTTCATCGTGATGTCAAGGTTTGCTGTCATTTGCTTTTCACTGGGTGGATTCATAGACTTATTACTTCTTAACCTTGCTTCTCCTTTAAACTTTGTGTTTGTAACATCTTTTGCAGTGTTCAAATATATTTCTAACAAGAGAGCAGGATATTCGTCTAGGTTAGTTTGCTCATTTTCCATTTCAGGCTTCTTGAAAATTCTATATTATAATACTTACTGAAGGACAAGAACGACATACTACTTGCAGGTGATTTTGGACTTGCCAAGATGTTGACTTCAGATGACCTTGCTTCCTCGGTAAGTAATGTTACTGTAGCTTTTTACCTTAAAGATTTCATGTTTTTCAATAATGTTTAGCTAAGTTATTCTTGCTTAATTTTGCAGATTGTTGGAACCCCCAGTTACATGTGCCCTGAGCTTCTTGCAGACATACCTTATGGATCTAAGTCGGATATATGGTCTCTAGGTAATACAGATATACATCAAGTGGCACACATGTTACATGCTGGCACACATCAGTGCCTGATGCTATGTTTAGTTGTCATACATAGTGGGCACTAATGTGAAGGTGCACTGACATTTCTTTGATTTTCTATCCAGGATGCTGTATATATGAAATGGCTGCATTTAAGCCTGCATTCAAGGCATTTGTAAGTTTCTGATGACCTTGTTGCTGCCTAACCTTATTACTCGAACAATTTTCTTGTCAGCATATGATGCATCCCATTACTTTGTGGGATTACACTGGGTTTGTTATTGCATGATGCAGCCCATGTTTTACAGAAGCGATTATTCATATCATTTATCTGAATATTTCAGTAAGTTCAGCTAGTATAATTTTCTTTTGCAAATGAAACTGTTAAAGAATAACAAAAGTCCCACATTGGTAATTAATGAGATGAGTGGATTCCTTATAAGGCTTGGGCAATCCTCCTCCCTTATTACTCAAACAATTTTCTTGTCAGCATATGATGCATCCCATTACTTTGTGGGATTACACTGGGTTTATTATTGCATGATGCTGTCAGCATATGATGCATCCCATTACTTTGTGGGATTACACTGGGTTTATTATTGCATGATGCAGCCCATGTTTTACAGAAGCGATTATTCATATCATTTATCTGAATATTACAGTAAGTTCAGCTAGTATAATTTTCTTTTGCAAATGAAACTGTTAAAGAATAACAAAAGTCCCACATTGGTGATTAATGAGATGAGTGGATTCCTTATAAGGCTTGGACAATCCTCCTCCCTTTGAGCTAGCTTTTGGGGTTTGAGTTAGGCCTAAATCCTAATTTAATAGAAACGATAGCTGAAGTTGTTGCAGCTTGTCGGATGTCCATTTTTTAACCACTAACAATGGTTGTGGAGAATTCCAACAAACTTCAGATGAAATTCGTTGTTGTGCATGTTCTAGGTGTTGGTATTATGACTCCAGAGAGATGTTAGAAGAAGATTCAAGTGTGTAGCACTTGATGGAAATTGGGAGCATGTTTGGATTATAAAAATAGTGATGAGCATGAAGTTTAGTTGGGTCTACTTAGCTTGATTCTAGGAAAAAAAAATTGAACCTAAGATGAATAGCGGGTTTATTTATTGGCAGAGGCGAATCTAGGATTTTTCTAGAACATGGGTGCACCACTAAAAAAAAGAGGAAAAACGTGTGTTCTCTGAGGAAGAGGACTCACTGGTATGGAATGTGGGGAGCACATGGTGTTTCACAGTAAATTCAGCATACGAAGATCTCAACACAGTTGGCATTGAGGAAATAGAATGGCCTTGGAAGATGATATGGAAAACCAAGATACCTTATAAAGTAAACTGTTTTACTTGGTTGTTAGCTAATGAGGCAGTTTTAACACATGAGAACCTGAACAAAAGAGGCTTTCACCTGTGTTCCAGGTGCTTTTTGTGTGAAGAGCAAGGAGAGACAGTCAACCATCTCTTCTTACAATGCAAGTGGACAACCCAGCTTTGGCAAATGTTCACCAATATGAGAGAGATTAAATGGGTGAAACCAGGAAGGATCAAAGAAGTTTTGAAGTGCTTGAAGAGGGATGGAAATGCAGGAAGAAAGGAGGAGAGATGGAAGATTGTCCCATCATGTATATGGTGGACAGTATGGCTAGAGAGGAACCAGAGATGTCATGAAGGAAAGCAGAGCAACATACAAAGATTTAAGCTTAATTGTTTAGCTCTGTATTATTTTTGGTGTAAACCTAGATAGCTCAGAAGTAATCAGCACAACTATAGATTGGCTGTAACTTGGTAGGTATAGGATCCTATGTAATTACAACACTTTTGGAGGGGAACTACACTTTTGAGGTAGTATACCTTTGGAAAAATATAGACTAACTGTTACATTTCTCAAAAAAAGAAGTGGGAATTGATCTCTAATCCTCTAGGTAAATAACTCAACATTCGACCAAGTGCACCATTTAGCCTTCTTGTAGCATGAGTGCCAACAACTAATACTATACTAGTTTTAATATATATATATAGTTTAAGGGAGAGACCACAGATTCACGTGCCTCATATTTTAGGATATAAATTCGCCCCTCTTTAATTGGAAGAAAGAAATATATATGAGAAATTGGATATTTACTTGTCTTGTTTATATGTGAAACTAACAAAAGATATATTTTGTTTATACCAATTGCCATGTTTAAGCTAATGAGCCATGGGGATTTTCTATCTTCCCATTGGAGCAACACTGAAAATAGAAATAATCAAGTGTTCTTTATGAAGAATTGCACCTTATTTCTTCATTGTGTGCTGAAAACCAAAAGCTTAGCTCATAAGGGGAGGATTGACCTAGTTCATATAAGCAAAACACCAGTCCATTCCCCGACGTCCTAAACAATGTGGGATTCTAACCCACTCTAACACCGTCCTTCACGCCCAAACCCAACTAGAGCATGAACCGGGAACTCAAATGGGAATAGACCCGACTCTAATGCCATGTAAACATATGACACTTGGGCCTAACTCAACTTCAAAATTAGTTCATGAGAGAAGGATTGTTGTAGTCCATATAAGCTGACCACCTGTCCATTCCCCAACCAATGTGGGATGGTAAGCCACTCTAACAAGATGTTCAATGTGGGACACTAACCCCCTCTAACAAGTACTTCTGGGAGATCATGGCCCTTGTCTTCCTTCTTATACTTCAGTAAATGGAAGGTTGCTTTATGACTCTACTTATGATGTAGTTATTGGGTAATGTTACTTCGACTTTGAGAAACTAACCCTTGCTATCCATATGTTTTTAAGCCTTTTGCATTTTACTATTCACTTTCCTATTGGTGGATATTTTTGGTCCTTGAAACTTATGCTATTTTATGCTTGTTGACATAGGATATGCAAGCACTCATCAACAAAATAAACAAGTCTATTGTGGCACCACTTCCGACAAAATACTCTGGTCCATTGTAAGTCGTTCATTTGATTGAGATTTGTTTTGTCATGGTGTATGTTTATATGTTCAAGTGCTGCCTTTTTATTTTGGACTGTGATTTCTTAAGCTGGACTTCTAGAACTGTTAAAGAAAGTTCCTCTTTCGATTTTAAATGATTTGTTCTCTTGGAGAACTATCTTAAATATACAGGTCTATTTTGAACTTATAAACAGGCAATCAACAGATGGGAATAAAATTGTAGCAGCTTAACTAGTCGAGTGTACCTTTGGTTTTAGTTTAGTGAGGTTTCAGTATCTAAGCATGCCTTATTTGAAAAGGCCAACATAAGGATTTTAAAGTAAAATTACACTAACCACTCTTAAGGGCATTTTAATTCCCTCTACTTCCATTGTGCTTCCAGTCCAATGCAAAACATGACAGGCCTCCCTATGTAGATTTGCATGAATGGAATAAATTTTGTTTTTATCATCAAATTCCCAAGTACCAACATAGATTTCTGTAAAATAAATTTTGAGATGTTAAAGGAGAATAAACTAGCAGTTTTAAAAGAAAGGCCAATGAAAATCAACAATCATTTTAACTGCATCTTCCCTCCCGGGCCCTTTCTATTCCTTGGTGGAGGACATATTTCTACTTGGTGCCATCTAAAGGCAAAATTGGGTGAAAGGAGATAATGCATTAGTTTGGAGGTCAGGAAGGCAGGTCTTCATTATTATGACGAACGACTCAAGGTTGTTTTTGGAATCATCATGACGACACGAAGAGTCTATTCTTCACTTCTTATAGCCTCTATTTGCAATGTAATACTTTTGTTAGTAAAGGAACACCGAGATCCAAAAAGTAAGAGGGGATGTTTACGTGCCTCAGCAATTATGTATTGAAATCTTTTTTGACTTTATATATGAGAAACTCTACCCTTGAATGAGAATCTTTTATTTGACTCTGCTTATTCACTTCTCTTATTTGCCTTCCAGCCGAGGTCTTGTCAAAAGCATGCTGCGGAAAAACCCAGAACTGAGGCCAAGTGTATGATTCCTCTTTATCTGTATTTATATAGGTTCATTTACATCTTAAGCCATTATGGTATTGCCTTAAGATCTCCTATGAGATTCACTAAGAAACTTGAACTGGTGGTTTACTGTGCATATTGTGTCATCTGCATAAATGGATTATGTTTTTAGATAGAGATCTGCATATGATGGAGTTATTTTGAAGATAAACCAACAGAAGCTTATAAATGCTGTAGTGCTGTCTCAACATCTTTACCTGAAAATCAAATATGTGACTATGAGGTTATTGTTTGTTACATTTCTTTCGTGAATCTCCCGCTTTCCATGCCTGTGCTTTACGCCATAATGTAAGACACTTCCTCTGACTTATGTTTCATCCAATATTAGAAACATTCAATTTTATATCTTTTGTTTTTGCTCTTTCCTATTTTTAATTTTTTTGGTTGGTAATACTTTCACAAGACAAAATCCTTAAGTGAGACACATTTTCTAACCATTCTTCCAGAACTTGTTCGGCAACTGTCTTCCGCCTTAATTTTAAGAAAAAGGCAGGTTGACATGATCTTCTGGTAATGTAAAATATCTTTACAAATACCAAGTTGATGAGTCATCATTTGGATGGAAGGTAAAGGGATGAACAAGGAAACTTAGACCCGAATTTTGCTATCAATATGCTTCTTCTGTAGTTAATGATTTGTAGCATTTGCAACAAATTTTATTAGTAATTATCTTTCTCAATAATTTTTTTTTATTAGTAATTATCCCAAGCATCATAGTATATCTGAATTAAATATCACTAAGTATACCACAACTACGGCACAAAATCCTCCTAGTTTTCTGTATTGAAGTTACCTATTTCAAAAGAAAAAAATCCTCCTTCTAGTTTCCTGTATTGTATTTTATGTATTCATATGACTCGACTGGTTCAGTAACAATTGTCCTGCGTGTGACTTTCTGTCAGCAATACTCTCTAGCCTGCGATACCTGTTATTTTTAGTCTTAAATTACCTATGTGGACTGATTGACATGCATAGGTGGAGAAGAAGTCCTCTATTCAATATGTAACAAGCCAAATGTTTTAATGTTCCATAAATATTGTCTGGTTGTGTAAAATATGCGAAGGAACTAGTCGCTCCTAAGAGCACACATCGCAGATCTGAACCCTTCCACATACTTGTATTTAGTGGAGAAGGGTAAAGGGTAGAGGAGGGGGCCATTATCCACAGAGAACAGTCACCTCAGGCTCTGAGGGATTTCTTTGTTATTAAATAAGAAAAAACAACTAGCTACTCCTAAGAACTGGGAATTATACTCTGACCCTTTATTAGGGATTATAGTGAAGAAAACCAAAGGACATGAATAATCTCTTTCTTAGTTTTGTTGCATCTAATTTGAGAAGTTGTAGCCTTAATTTACGTTTATGCTAAAACTGCAAGGATCTTTACTCATAACTTTTATGTAGTTGTGTAATATCAACAGTATCGATGACATGTCTCATCATTTTGCCCACATAATGCAAATATCTGGAGGAAGCATTTCATGTTTTCTTGTCTTTAGCTTTGAAGTATGAAGCCTTTCATAATTGATGATTATCTTTGAGTGCTGGCTTAGAAGGAGCTTCTCTTCTGAAGTACAGGAGTGTTTTTTACTATATAACTGAGTAGTGATTCTAACAAAAATGAAAGGATTAACATGTTAACACTTTAAACAGTAGGTCTTTCTGTTTATCATTTTTCTGTAAGTTGATAAATTTCTGCTTAAATTTACTTTGAAGCATGAAAATACAGGAAGCGTAACGCCTTAAATTACTTTCTTGCAGAAGCTATTCAATACTGACCACAAAAGGTTAAAATATGTCTATTTGGCTTCTTTAGAGTGCTTCCATTGTTCCGTCAGATTAGTTTTCTAGACTGTTGGTTAGTAGCCAAAATTGATCTAGTGAACTGATCAGCTCTTAAGATATAAAGTTAAAAGGGAATATCCTCACAAAGACTGAAAACTTAAGGCATATTTTGATTGTAGTATTCATACTGACTTAAAATATTATTTTTGTTATACAGGCAGCAGAACTTCTTAGGAATCCACTTCTTCAGCCATATGTGATTAATACACATCTCAAACTTAATGGCCCCAGACGCAACAGTTTACCTGCTTGTTTGCCTGATAATGATGTAAAGAAAACCAGATTTGCAATTTCTGAAAGCACACCTGTCGCAAAGAACAGGGAGAAGCGAATGTCATGTGGAAATGATAGGACTTTGAATCCTAGTGTCTCTGATCACGATTATACTTTTTCAAATCGTAGATATCCAAAAACACCAAGCAGAGTATCTGAATTGTCTGTTGGAAGCCCTGATAGAGGATCAACTGTCACAAAAAAAATCACTTCAAAAGCTTTGCTTGTGAATAAGAATCCAAAGGTGATCGTGCCAAAATTGATTACTCCAAGAAGACGAGTGGATCTAAGGAACAGTGATATGGTAAGGTTACAAGTAAAAGGTTATTTGTTTTACTTCTTTCTATTTTATAAAAGTAAATGGATTTTATTCTAGACAAGAACGTCCAAGCGGTTCAACTGATGTACAACAAAGTAGGCAAATACCAATATATAAAAACTAATAGAGTCAATAGTTTGTCATTGCAACAGATTTAGAGAAAATGGTTTCTCACTAAATCTTAGATGGTGTCAACTTATATGTGAAAAGAAAAGCGGGTATCCTAAAATTTAACCTAATATTGTTATTTTCATTTGGATCTTGATTAACTGTTTGGAATGCCCGAACCAGGATATGTTCCATCACATTAGCTTAGATAATTTCCAGTAACAATTTTAATATTCATTTTCACAATTATTATTATATGATAAACTAGTTAGATTAAAATCTTAAATTGTGTGTGAAATCAAATACTGTCACACTAGAGAGAGAGAGAGAGAGCAGAAAAAGCAAAAAGAAAATAAAAGAACACGTTGAAGATAAGCAGACCTCAACACAAGCTCAAGATGAATTGTATCTTGTTGTTTCACTTTTTGTGTATAGAAAGTAGAGTAGAGGAGGCAGATTCCCTAGTAGATTCATTTGATAAGATTCTCTGTAAATTCTATTTTTTCTTAGCTGGGTGGTTTTTGGTCTCTCAGTAATTATGCTTTTGAACTGCTTTATTAGTGCCTTTGTGTACCAACTTGTTACCAGTTTAAAAAAAGAAGAAAATAACATGTGGTTGCTTTTGTATCTATGTTCTGAAAATCATGGATATAAGCTTTTGTACTTTAAGCAGTAATATGATTATATGCAATTCTAGCCTGCTTAACCATATTTCCTTGGTGATGTGTTCCCAACACCTGCGTCCTGTCGTTTGACTACTCTATGCTTGACAGGCTTCACGAACCCTGGTGAAGAGATCTGTTTCTACAACTCGTAGGGCATCTTTGACATTGACAAACAAGGCAGCAGTTCAAGAATTACCTCGAAGGCCGAGTCTCAGTTTTCTTGACTGTATTAAGTCTCCTGATGTTTCTGTCAATGCCCCTCGAATTGACAAGATGCTTGAGTTTCCATTAGCTTCATATGAAGATCCTTTCCATCCTATACGCCGAACATCATCAAACTCTGCGCAAGGTTCCTCTGGCTCACCACAAGCTGAGTATTCAGTTATGAAAGACAAATGTACCATACAGATTCCTGACAGTAAATTTGATCGAATGAGTTCCAATGATGCTTGGAAAGGGTTTGAGGGCCCCATGGTGCATGTGGATAGAGAGGACATAACTGATTCTTCTGATCAAAATGCCACTGCTGGTGCATCTAGCCGAACCTCATCTGACACAAGACGCCGCCGTTTTAACATGTCATCTTATAAGCAACGGGCCGAAGCCCTGGAGGGACTACTTGAGTTCAGTGCTAGACTCTTGCAAGAAGACAGATTCGATGAACTTGGTGTCTTATTGAAGCCATTTGGACCAGAAAAAGTTTCTCCGAGGGAAACTGCTATTTGGTTGACAAAGAGCATAAAGGAAAATGCTCCTAAACAGGAAGATTAGTTCTAAGAACATTCAATGTGTATAAAGTAGTCTTTGCTGTAATATTTTCTGTAGGTGCCCAGATTTTGCTACGTAGAGGCAGTCATAAGCTGAAACATTAATTCATAGCTAGCATATTTAGCAAATTCACGAAGTACTGATAGGATAATATGGATGAGAAAACAGGTTCTTTAATTCCGCTAGAAATATTATTGCTTATGGATGGTCCCAATGTTAGCATCTATTTTTGCCGAATTAGAGACTGCTTGTTATGCTCCTTGTCTCTTCTATTTTTGGGTGCATTTACTCGACTTGAGACACGAATTAGAGAGTGCTTGTTATGCTCCTTGTCTCTTCTATTTTTGGGTGCATTTACTCGACTTGAGACACCAAGCTAAAGAATTTAAACATCAGTTTCATTAGAAATTGGGTGTTTGCCCCAATTTTTGGTATTAGGTTGCTGTTCTCCTTATGCACTTGGATGCTCTAATAAAAGAGATATTTTAAGGAAAATGGAGTTTCACTGGGCAAGATGGAACCAGTACATGCTCAGAGGAGGCTGATGTAAATGGCTGAGAGAGAGCAATACATAGCTATAAATCTCATGTGCTAGTCACTCTTACCTTATAGACAGTGAGAGATCTTCCAGAGGTCAAACGGCAAACACTATGCTGGTGGAATCAACCTTGACATGCTTGATAGACTTTGCTTGTTTGTAGAGCTTAAGTAACCAGGCTTCATGGCTTTCTGGGACATTGTGTCTCCTGCTGTGAGTAGGTGTTTCTTCCCTTCTAGAGTCAGGTATTCCTGTTATCCCATCCATTGATGGTGTGCGCTTGCTTTTTCTTATAATGCTCCAATTGGGTCGTTGTCTGGGTTCACTATGTGACCTAGCTTTTGCTCTTGAGGATTCTGTATTGGACATGTATGTTAGTGCTAAAGTAGCACTAGAAAAAATGGTGTTTGGTTTTTCTGAGTGTGGAATGGAAAATGGGGTTTTGGAAGATGTGGTTGTTGACACATTAGAGCAATGTTCAAAACCTTTTTCTGGCGTCTTGAAGGAAAAATCCTCTAAATGCCTGTCATAACTTATTGTGCTCATATCACTCAGTGTAGAGGGACTTGGACATGTCTGAAGTACTTGATGACTTCTCCTTGACAGTGAAAGGCAACGAGACTCAGAGGTGCTCAATCCATTTTCCATTCCAGAAGATCTGTTTTTCGTGCTATTATTCTTCTGAACTCTCCCTTTTTCTTGAATGCTAACATCCATCTTTTCCTGCCATTTAAAATCTTGTCATTTCCATTATGTTGGTACACTCAAAATTCTGCATGAGAAGAGGAGACTTACAATGCTGCAGGCTCTGGTAAGTTGATTGTTCCCAGGTGATACTTTCTGACTCTTTCTTGAGTTTGGGGTATGTGCTTCTTCGGTCATCTGAACTCTTTGAACACGAGCCCTTAGTTGAATGACCATAAGAGAGTGCATGCGTCTCACCATTGCTGCTGTCTGTTTCCTCACTAGTTGACCCCTTACCAGTGCCTGTAATCTAACTAGGCTTCTTAGGGCGCGCAATGCTTTCCTAGCCTGCATAAACATCAGTCATGCTTTCAAACCATTTTTCACCTTTTAGCATTAAACCTTATTTATTTAGCCCTACATAGTTTAGCGGTGCATGTTCATTGACCTTATGGTGAGAACAAGGTCCTCTCCATAATAGGTAACTTAGTGCAAATTATGAGGATCAAATGAAACCAAACATGCTTTACCTAGTTTAAAAATAAACAAGAACACTCTCATGGTTTGAATGGTTACCAAATAAGCCCGGAAAACAGCTTGGATTTTGGTGGCAGCTGCATCCTTAATGCGTCTGGTAAGGTATGCCTTTGGTTTTATAGCTCCTTTTGCTGTTAGGCTTGCTTTGTGGTGTTTCTCTAGCATGTCAAACTCCAGCATTGAACCTTGTGTGTTTAGTTGGTGATCAAAAGTTAAGTCGAAAGACCTGTTACTCTTGTGGCTTTTTCTCTCCATGCTTGATGATTTCTTGAAACTCCATCTCCTTTTCGCCTTTGGAGTTGTTGGGGTGCCCATACTTTCTATTGATTTGTATTCTTTCTTTTCCCTTTCCTCCTTTTTCCCCATCACCATTAGGAAGTTTCTGATCCATTTGCTTGCCTTCCCCATTTCTTGTATTACCTTTCAATCTCTTTCACTCAATAGTGTTGAACTTTCCTTGAATTGGGTGAATGTTAGAGAGACTTTGAGTCATATCAATGTGGTTGAGTACACTGATATAATGAGGTTAAGGCCTGCATTGTTTCTTGGCTTTGTTATTTCATTGACTTTTTTTTTGTGTGTATGTTTTAAAAGTGAATATTCAAATGGTTTTGGTGGTGCAACTCTTTATATTAGTCATTTTCACAGTATTTGGTTTGGCAAAGGCCTGCAAATGTGTCCTCTTGTCTTGCCATTTGCAACTAAAGTGAGACTTGAACATTATACTTCTTTGTATATATTGGAGGTTTCTGAAACTTACTTTGTTTTTAGTCAGAGCTGCATGCAAACCTCAATTATAGTCTTTTCTAAAGAAGGAACCTTTCACTGACCAATATATTCAGTTTGGCCAACTAATTTATAAACTATGTACAAAAATGATTGAAGAATACACACCATATACACTGGTTATGTATAGATATGTATATTATACGTATATATTTAGTAGAAATATACACAACCTATATATTGTGTACATATTTTGTAAATTGGATCACTCAAAGGTATTAGGCTGTAATTTTCCCTTGGTCTCTTATCAAAAGCATCAGATTTGGCTCATAAAAGAATGATACTTCAGTTTTCTCAAATTAATGTGTCCTAGACTTATAAAGTGATTCGAAAAATTTAATTTAGCTTGAATTTGCAGATAAAATGTAAAATATCTAAGGCAGGCACCTAGATTTGTCTTTGAGGGAATTTTCACCATCACACCACAATCAGTATTGTTAATTTGAAAGCTGACTCAGCCTTGTCAACGTATATAACTTAAATCTTCTTCTTTTCTTCTGTTGAGTAGTTTAATACGTGTCATTACATAAAATAAATATGAACACCCAATTATGGTTGAGTTAACCACAATTAGCCACATTAAACACTAGAAGATCCATTCATTAAACTTTCAACTGATTTACCCTCAATGTAAAACAGAACTATGACTTCAATCTTTGAAATTTTTTTTGTACCTAAACCTTTGATGTGTATGTTTATTAATTACTTATCTCTTTTGGTTTGTTATTATTGTTTGATTGAAGATGTTATTGTCGTGTCCACTTGACTTCTGTGATCTACATTAACATCACCTATCTCCAATTTATTTATTTTATTCAAAAAGTTTAACATACTCACGTAAGTTCTTTCTATGTTTCAATTGTTGAAAATATGTTTTTACTTTACAAAGAAACAAGAAGAGCACTTCTCTTAACAACAACAACAACATACCCAATGAAATCCTACTGATTGGGGTATGAGGAAGGTAGAATATACGCAGACCGTACCTCGTGGAGGTAGAGAGACTGTTTCTGAAAGACCGCCACAACTTGAGAAGAGCACTTTTCTTGAAAGAAACACACAACTTTAACTAAAATTTTCCAATATGCATAGTATAAATTTTTGATAAGCTGATTCAACTAAACCTGCTTAGCCATATGTGGGTCTCCACCAAAGGTGATAATATATTTTAATTAAGTATTTAAGAAAATTAGGTCAATTTTAGAAGTCATTAAAATTCTTTATTAAAAATGATAATTTTGAAAGATAACCCAATTTTCTAGTACTACAATAAAATATATTAGAACTATAACTACACCAATTTTATCGGATATTTCAGTTGTGATTCAACCGTTTTTGGGGACAATTAAAAACCTAACTACTTATAGCTTTGACAAATGAAACCCAAATACTTATTGTACTTGGCTAGGGAGACTATTGATAACCTTCTACTTAATCTTGTACTTGGCTAGTAATTATGGAAGTTTTAACACACCCACCCCCCCCCCACCCCCCGGAAAAGAAAAGAAAACAACTTAAAGGTGAAGTACGTTTATTCCGTGCAAATTTGAATTAATCTGAATATCTTATATTCGTCTATCCTTTAAAGAAGTTCAATTTAAACAAATTCTAGAATACTACTATACAAGTATGGTGATTATTTTTAAAGAAATTTAAAAATTAAATTCATCGTATGAAAATCCTAAATTCGTCTTTCCTTTGGAGAAGTTCCATTTAAGCAAATTCTAGAATACTACTATCAGGTTCTAACTTCTATGTTGCTCAATGCTGACTTTTCTCCACAAATAACCATTAAAATTTTCTAAAATATTACTGTTAGGTTCTATGTTTACATTATAGGTTCTACAAATCAAAAGAGAAAACTTTGCCCCAAAAAGAAAAATGCCTTTAGTTTATTGTAATAGAACATAGATTAACTAATCCACCAAGTAATGGAAATTTCAAATAATTATATATTATGAAGTTAATTAGACTTGGGACAACCCTAAGAAGACTTGCCACATACTAATCTTTGAAAATTTGATACAAGTAGAAGCTTCTACTAAAAAATATTCAACACAAATTTCCTCTATAAATTTACCTCTCATTGGACACAAAGTGCATATTCATATTCTCTTCATTTCCCCATAAAACACACAACAACAATATTAATTTTGGCATAGAGAAGATGGATTTGTTCAAGTTTAGAGCTCATTACCTACTTCTTCTTTTGGTTTTATTACCAATGTTAGCTGCAAAAGAGGATAGTATTCCTCCTGTTCTTGCCCCTTACTTTGGTACATCTCTTTCCTTAACTATCTATTCAATCATATATATATATATATATATTTTTTTTTATTTTTTTTTTTCTACTAGCCATTTTGTTATGAATTTTAGAGCAGTTCTAAATTTATACATATGCTCCTACTATTCTTAAGCATCTAAAAAAAAGAGAGCGTAGATATACACAGACTAGGGAAGACCTAGCATAGATGTTGGATTCTGATCATCTGGACAAGTAAATTAAATTGACTGGTAGAATTTCGAACTCGAGTCTCATAAAGTTCAAATCTTGAATCTGTCTCTCTGTGTGCAGAAACAAGTGCATAACTCCATATATATAGAAGAAAACTTTTGTTAATGTTTTAACTATGTATTTTTTATAGTTACTAGTGAACTTTTTGAATTGGCTGTTATATGAATCTGTATATAGATAATATATGCAATGATGTGGAGTGTGGGAAAGGAAGATGTGAGAAAGCACCAGGAAAGCCATTCAACTTCATCTGTAAATGTGAACGAGGTTGGAAGCGTACTCACCATCATGATGATGACAATGAAGATGATCTTGAATTTCTCCCTTGCATTGTTCCCAAGTGTCAGTATAGTGAAACTCATATCTAAAAAGTTTGGTATATAGAAGAAAACTTGATTTCAATTTTTGACCAAGAGTTGGTGATTATGTGTTATTGCAGGTTCTCTTGACTATTCTTGCTTACCAGCACCTCCACCAGCTCCACCAATTCCACACAACATGTCTTTCTTTGATCGTAATTACTAAATCTTCTCTTCATACAATTTTCGTGTATGTTCTATCTAATTTCTTATTAAACCCCATGACCTTTTTCTTGGTTTAAGCTTGCTATTGGATTTACTGTGGGGAAGGAACATGCAAGAAGAATATAACACATGGACAAACATGCCAGTGCAAATCTGGTTATTCCAATCTTCTCGATATTCCTGCTTTCCCTTGCTTCAATGATTGTAAGTAGAAACAACAATTTAGATGTTGAAATTTCACATAAATAACATCACTAGCTAATTCAATATTTGACTTTTTAGGTGCCATTGGATCTGATTGCCAAAAGCTGGGAATTCGCCTTTCAAATTCCACTGCATCATCTCCATCTTCAATTTTTAATACCAATAGTGGAGGTAATGACAAAAATGGAGGTAAGAGCCACCACCGTCAATAATTTGGATTCAATTTATAGGACATGAGAATATAACCCTTGTAAATGTTCCATAGGAAACAAAAACAGTTCTTGGTTATGTAATTCTAAAGGTCCAAGTCCAGGAAAATAAAATCATATTACACTTGCGCTAACCAGAGTATAAGATCGTCTCACCATTCTAATTCTTCCATACTGGCAGCTACATCATTTATGCTCAAGAATTCCCACTGGATGGCTATCTTTCTGGCCTCAGCAGCTATGGTTTTACTCAACTAGGAAGAGGTGATGGTGTTTTACTTCGCATGAGAGATATCAGCTTGGTGCTTCATCTATACCAGCGCATTGTACTTCATTCATTTGCCAGATTCATATGTACCATATATATTTAATAAACATGTGATAGTGTTGTCATTTCTGTACAGAGTATATTTTGAATATTGTTTCAGTTGTATTTTACTTTTCTTCATATAGCCTTCAACTTATGAGGGTGTGGAGGTCGAGGATTCAGAGAGAAGGCTAGAAGTATATCAGTTTCATGCTTTGTCTCTCCTTCTAGTAGCATTAGTTTATTTTCGCTATACTATTATGTTACTATTTCCGGATTCCTCATTCTTAGTTTTCTTTTACTTCGTGTTGTCTTCTATGCCTTGGGTTTCTTACTACCCTGCTGTTGTTACTGCTTATGTCTCCATAAATGTTGTGTTTTTTGCTTTCCTTGAGCCAAGACTCGAGGGTTTATCGGAAACAACCTCTCTACCTGCCAAGGTAGTAAGGTTTGTGTACACTCTACTCTTCCTAGACCACAAGAGTTTACTAGGTATGTTGTTGTTCTTGTTCATATAGCAACTACATATCTTGTGTAGATGACTAGCTCCACATGAGTTAGGCATGATGGATCCCATTTACATTATTCTAGTGCAATTGGACATCAGAAGAAGTAGATCACATTCCTAAGTCTTAACTAATTTCAGAAACATGCTTGCGTACACAGAGAGCCCCCCAACCCCCCGAGAAATAAAAGAAAGGAAGCAAGTTTGTTGTTATGCTCTTTAACGGAAACCACCGATTATTTCAGTGAAATAATTTGAGCATCCACTCCTAACCTTAATTGACAACAAACTTCCTTTTTTCTGCCTCAAAAGTTAAATCAATTTAAATTTAAATCCATTCCTCTATCCAAGTTAAACTAATATTTTATTCTATACAAAAACAAAGCAGCACGAACATACCTTCCCCTATCTTTGTGGGGTAGAGAGGTTGTTTCCAATAGACCCTCAGCTCAAGAATAATATTTAACTCTATCCAAGTTTCTTCTATCATCGACTTGCACTAGCTAATGACTTATCAGATTATCCCATTACAATGTCTTCCCTCCTCCACCTATACGAAGTAAGCATCAAGTAAGATAGGTTTGGTGTTGGAAGGAGGGAAGGACATGAGACACCGGAGAGCACAATGGCTTTCTGTAGGATGTTACTCCTGAATATAGTCAGGGAAGACACAAAATCCAAACTACAGCAATTTACTCATTTAACTTGTACATTGGAGCACCTAAAGAGCATAAGATCCACAAAGATAAACCCCAAACCGAGTAACCCATTAAATCACAAAGAGGAGTGTACATTACAACTGCTCTATTGCTAAACATGTAAAGCAGTGGGCTGTAGATGGGTACCTTGCCCAACTACAGACTATAACAGCCGAGCCTATTAGCATACTTAAAGCTTTCTTTGGATATAAAGTTATTCCCCCAAGCATACGCAAACAGGTACCTATCTTACAGTTCATTGAAACAAAAAAATGTAGATTTAGAATATATGACATGTAAAACACATTGGTTTCACCTCTAAACTCTCCACGGGAAAATTTAAAGCACTAGACATCACATCTGTAGTAATGCAGTTTCAAGCTTTCAAACAACCGCTGAGTCCAGCTCTGGTACACATTCAGTATTTCAAAGAGTTCTCTAAAAGAAGATACAAAAAGGATAAAAATGGGAACTTTCCTCGTATCACATTGTTGCTGATGCCACTACATTTACTCTATAACATCAAATTCTAAAAGAAAATTGAATTTTCCAAGTGATCAAATTGCCATAAGCTCAGCACAAAGATGTAAACTAGTCAAGATAGAAGCAACAAAGAGAAATCAACAAAAAAACATTTCTTTTCCATTCTAATATACAAATTACATTCAGATGGGAGTATTATTGCTAAACATCTCCAAAAAAAATGCCAAAACTTATTAATGTTACAACAATCAACTCCTATTTCCTCAAAACGAAAATGAAGTCTAAAATTTCCACTCAAAACAGAAGTTAAAGTTGTTCAGACCTCACCAGTTGGGAGCTAAAATTGATGAATATTTCACTTGCTCTTGACACTGACTCCTTCCTTCCCAGCAATGATAACAGCAGTGGTCATATCCAAGAACAATCCATGCTCCACCACCCCTTCGAAAGACGCAATCTCCTTCCCAGCAGCAGCAGAATCCCTAATAGGAGTCTTGAAATACAAATCCACAATATAATTAGAGTTATCGGTCACATATGGCTTCCCATTACCATCCAATCTCAACTTTGCATCAACACCCTCTTCCTTAAACAATTCCTGTAACCTAACCAAATTGTACTTCCAACAAAACTGCACCACCTCAACCGGCATAGCCAACCCGGATCCACCAAGACCCGAAACAAGCTTCGAATCATCTACCACAACAACAAACTTATCGGACGCCGCCTCCACCATCTTCTCCCTTAAAAGAGCTCCTCCTCGACCCTTGACTAGGTCGAGATTCGGGTCGACCTCATCAGCACCATCAATAGCTAGATCAATATGTGGGTGGTCATCAAGGGTAGATAACGGGATGTTGAGCGACAAAGCTTGTTCTTCAGTACGCTTTGAAGTGGGAACTCCTACAATGTTCGTGAGTTTCCCAGATGAAAGAAGCTCACCCAATTTAGCGACAACGAAAGCTGCTGTTGACCCAGTGCCTAGACCAAGGACCATTCCACTTTTGACATACTCAACGGCCTTATCGGCTGCGAGTTTCTTGAGTTGATCTTGGGTTAAAGGTGATGGAACAGGTGCAGAGAAGGCTTTAATTGAAGGGGTTGTGGAGCGAATGCGGATAGTGGGGTTGCGCAAGAAGATGGAAGGAAGGCGGGTGCCGATGATAGAGCTGTGGCGGAGAGTAGAAGAAGAAGAAGAAGGAGAGTGAGGTGAGATTAGGGATAAGGAAGCCATGAGTGATGATGGAGTATGAATATTTTGGTCTCACCTCAATTATGTGATCCTTTCTTGGTTTTGTTTGGTGAGTTGGGAGGTTGGTCTTTTGATTCTATTTTTATTTCTTGGGTCAAAAAATTAAAATAAGGGCATTGTGGGAGTGGGTGGTGAATGGTTGGTGATGATGAGGATGGAAATTGAAAGGATATCCTAAAGATTGATAGCACTTTTTTTTTTCTTTTCTAAATAGCAAATTATTATTATTGGTTTTGGAGAATCAATATAGTCAAGGAAAGGTCTAAAGATGCGAATGAACATTAATTTTCTAGTACCAAAAATTAGATTTCTATGTCCAAAATTGTAGAGATTTTGAAGATTTGTTGCATGTATCAAGCCATAGTCTATGATCCCATAATAATCGATGGTAGGGAAAATAATACCTCAGTGTTTATAAAACTTAGTTATTTCTGATTTCACAAAATTTATATTTTAAAACAACCGAAAGCAAGTGTTCACGTGACCTCAAATTGATTGACTATCCTAAATTTTGCTTAAGCATCAATTTCAAAAGCCAAATTTAACTCGGAGAAAGCTACTCTTCAGGCCAGATTCAAAAGTTGTGCAAAACAATGAAAAATGAATGAAGTACAAATGATCTCCACCATGAAATGCAAATGAAGTACTTCTACCATATATTTCAGAGAGTAAGAAGTAATTAATTTTCTGTATTTTCAAGCATCTAAGTTTAATTTTGATTAATAGTCAAAGATCCATCATCTTGCCTAATTTAATAAGAAAAGCATCCTTGAAGGCATCAATTCAAACTTACCACTCGAGATGTACACAAAGGTATTTATGGGAAATGCTTCCAGTATGGTTAGAATTTTCTTCTTGTTAAAACCAGACAGATCATTGAGCAGCTAAAGAGGACAAGAGATAAATAAAGTGTAGCAACCATCACTCCACAACCTAGAAAGTATACCTCTTTACACTAATTAGGTAGTGAATCATGGCTTCAACATATTGCGTCGAACAATGCAGCGACAGCTTGCGCTGATATTTGGTATATCCAGTGTATCAAGTTTCCAATTACTTACTGTCGTAAACTACAGAAGTTAAAAAGAAAACAAAATTCTTAAAATGATTAACGATTATAATGATCTTTTGCAGGATCAATGGTCCTCAATCTTCTTCAAGCCTTTCATATCTGTTGTTTCCACCCTGCAGGAGAAAGAAATATCAAACATGTTCAAACCCATAATAGCCAATTAGCAACACTCAAGCTTAGCAAAGAGCCAGGCGCCCATGCCCCATATCTAGGAAACCAAATTCTCTGGGTCAGGTGAGCACAGAACCTACCTAAAATAATTGGCAACAATTAAGCAAGACTTTGGATGAGGTAATTTCTTCATAGTGATCTCAGGAATCACTACTTTAGCCTCTATAAGTAATTTCTCTCTCTTCATAATGCTATGTGTGCAAAGGAATGATTTTGCTTGCAATAGGATTTGAGGATAGAGGAAACAGCAAAGAAGAAAAAAAAATGGGGCATCTGACATCCAGTGTCAAGTGAAAGGTAAAAGACAATCTTCTTTTGTGGAAGATTATAGAATTGCACACATTTTTATTAGATTAAACACATTTTTAGAATGATAAGAAAAGACAAGTTAGTTTTAGAAATCTAAAAGGGGCCAAAGTTTATTGATGTATATTAATTTAGTTAACTGAAAGGATGAACTACTATGAAAGAGCATCCAGAACACAGAAACACAAAATCTTCCAATCACCCACATGAGTGTGAATATCACGTGTTATTTAGGAGCTACAACTACTGAAAACATAGGATCTACAAGTCCTTTCCTCTGCAATGTCAAGGTATAATAAACGAGCTCTGACAACAGAAAGCTTAAACTTTTCCAAGATAGAGGTAGGATTAATCTTGGCAAGTATATTTAAGTGGCGATTAAATTCAGCTTCTCCAAATGTGTCCTTTAAGCTAATACATAAACTTGTAAAGGAAACAATTTCAAATACATGTACATGAACTTCCACTGGATCCCAATTGTGGGATTTCACTGGGTATGTTGTTGTACATGCACTTCCACTTATGAAGGAATTCCTTTTCTTTGATCTTTCTAAAATTTCACCAAACAATTTTGTTCAGCCGTGATAAAGAAGTAGTGAAGAAACTTTGTTTAACAGTTTTTTTGTAGCACTCATTGTCTGCTGAGGGGCACATAGTCCCCTAACTTCAGTAATTCCATCTTTTGGTAACATTAACTTAAGGATAGCATGTTTACAAGGTGTTAGCTCTTGATAGCACAAGTGATTATCTTAATGAGGGAAAACACAACGAAGTTTCAGCATCCAAGCATGTTGAGTGAGCAGTCAGGCCATTTGAACATTGCACAGTCTCATGCTTTTCTAAGTATAAAGTTTTAACTGTTCTCTTTTCCGTTATGTTTAATGTTTAAACAGTTCCAGACGTAAACATGAAACACTAAACAAAAGGAACTGAAGTACACATTAAAGAAATTGCTAACAACAAAAAGAGCAAAAGATAGGTTTCATGCAAAAGGAATGAGGTCATAAGAATTAAGAAACTTACGTTGATCCATACAAAACAATTTTTTGAACATTTGTAGTTTCCCCATCATGTTGATTGTCCTCAATAAAAATGGTCACACTGGTTCAATAACAGTAAAAAAGATTAGCGTCCATCTTACAAATGACTCTTGTAAGAGTTGATGCTCGTGGATATTAGCATACCTGCGAACATTTTGAAACTTGACATACTTCAAGGTAACTGGTTTTCCCTGCAAATGATCAACGAGACATTTCAAGGATGAACATCCAGGGATACTAAAGAATTCTATAAGCAAACATCATTTAGTTAAACTTAAACACAAAGCCAAGAAGCATAATTCCTGTATTATCAGGATTGGCTAACCTTGAGGTTATCTTCAGATAAAACAACTGTGTCACTTGGAGGGTAATCATTAACATTACTGCAGAGAGGTTCCCAATCAGCAAATACACATACCAGATGTGAAAATTCCTCCTACATAATGATCAGTCTAGTAAAGGTCAAAAAGAAATGAAACTTCAAAAGTTACCTAAATCCCATGTGCTCCTTGTTAGAAAACAGCTTCACAGTTTTAGGACCTTCAAGGAGACAAATCTGTATTACTATATCATGCATATATAGGGGTACAGAAGAAGCACTTGACAAGTTCATCAAGGAGGCAATAACATATTACCTTATCACAAAAAAATGAAAAAACAGAACACCAATGGATGCTTCTTTAGGGAAAAAATAGCAGGTGTGATAACAAATTGAAGACATCAAGCAAAAGAAGTATATCAGGAGAGATTACAAAGACGAGATTCAAAAACAGCATTATAACTGCAGCTTTACTTAGAACACTCAAAATGGAACACATAATCCCCAGCTCTCTAAACTGTACAACTGTTTGATACACTGCTTTGGCCTGATGCCTATACTAATATCTAAAGGAGAGCAAAACAGTTGGTGCAACTCCTCTGGTGAAGCCTGTCACAACTTTCTTCGTCAATAGCCCCTCTGACTACCCCACTAACAACAACAGAAAATGGTCAAAAAAGTCATTCGTACCAACTTAGTAATCATCTCTGTTATGCCCCCCTCCCCCCTCTAGTTTTCTCATGCTTTATGCATAGTTTAGAATTTAGATTAAGTTTCAACAAAAAATTATTGATGTATGCACAGTCATGTGCCTGTTAACTAGTTGAAACAATATATGCTCTTGCATCATTTATCTACTTATCCGTAATATAAAGAGAGGCCAGAGTAAGAACTCATTTATCTTAAACAGCAGGAGTACCAAGGTAACTCTTCCATAATGTTGCCTCATGAGAGTATTATTACATCCACCAAAGAGGACTACTTTTACCAATCAAAAAAAAGAAAAAGATGAAATGAAGGATTATGTAGAGACTTCTTTCATCACAACGATGAACAAAGACGTTGGAGAAACTTGAGAACACCTAGTTATGCATCAACAATTTTTTGAGAAGGCTTAGTTGTGCGTCAACAATTCTCAGAAGCCAACACCAAAGCAGAAATTGCAAGAGATAAAACTAAGGGTCTTGTGTGCACAGCAAAAGATTACTAGGGGTAGAAAGAGACACCACAAATCTATTAGCTACCTTCCTCCTCAGGTCCTTTGATAACGATCGAATGCAGTTTGATGACTTGATTAAAAGGTATGTAAATCAATAGCTGTTCATCTGCATCACTCACAAGGTTCAAGCCCTCATCTTCTCTGTAACCCTGATTTAAATTCAAATAAAGCCAACACAATTACTGAAACTGCAAGCAGAAGTAGACGATTATAAAACAAGTGAACTGACATTGAAGCTTACAATTGGAAAAAAGAATCCCCAAAAGTTGCATGGTCACGGATAAAAAGGGTAGTAACAGGTTTCATTATGGTAATATCAGAAAGAAGTTGGTTGGTCATCAATTAAGAGCAAAGAAGTCAGATTTCATCTTCCCTTGGTCTTAGGATACATCATATTGACTCATCCTACTAATTAAAAACACTTTTTTTTCCTATCACAGTGCTATTCCTGATTCAGCAGGAACCAAGTGACCAAGATTCCTAAAGAAGGCCCTTAACAACATATATTGAAAAGATTAATGCTTGGCTCTGTGCTCAATAAACACATACAGCTCCAAATTCTTAATTGACTTTATGTCAGTTATAAATAAGAATTAACCACCGCAAGACCTTCCATTAGGCTGTCATCTCACATCATCACTAAAGAGTAAAGATGCAAAAGCATATGGTTGTGATATACATGAGTACACTGAATCCAATCTATTGTCAGGTATAAATGGAACAGAAAAGAACATGGTAAAAGCATATGTCAGAGTTGGATACAAGTTGTAGATATCTCAAACTAAGGGAGAGAAAATAAGAGATTAGGGGATAAGATATGATAATTAAGACCTTTAAGAATTGATTGGTGAGGCATAAATTGAAGGCAAGAAAGATGAACTTTCGGTATATGTTGAACGTCTCATTACCATGAGACATCCTTAAGATTCTTTCTTCCAACTTAAAAAAATTGTACTTCCATTCCAAATTGTCCATAAAGGACTTAGCGGGCTAGCTTTCCATGTTGCATTCATGTGTTACTAAAACTCCTAACCATCCAACTTGCAATAGCTTTTTCCCAATGGATGTCAAATAAAGAAAATCCCACAACCCAAAAGATGAGTAGTCATTCTCTAATGAAACAGAAAGTAATCTACATCTTCATTGTTCTCTTTACAGCTCATTTTTTGTACTAACAACACCAAGATACTATAATCCAATTCCTTCTTCTAAGAATATCTCCCTTGAGATTTCCATTTCGGTCAGCGAAACATGTGGAAAAGAAAATTAATTGTCCCCACCCCGGGGACAAATACTCTCTTCCACCCACTTAGCCTCCATTTAAAAAATTTAATCACCCATTACCATGACTATTTCTACCAACCCCCACCCCCACAAACCCACCCACCCAACTGTCTAAGCCCTTCCTAAATGCACATTGATAATGTATCCTCCCTACACCCACCTATAAGCTCCAAATTTAAATGTATTGTGCCTTTGGTCATGTTACTGTGTATGCTGGAAGTCACTTAGATCCATAAATCCGAAATATGGGCATCTCGCTACAGCACTTGGACCAGGTATCTTTAAGCTTCAGAAGAAACTAACTAACAAGTTCAGAGCAAACTAGCAGTGAGAGCTTTTGGCTTCAACAACTAACAGAACCGCTTGGTTTGTGATGCACAAATACGGATTTGTCTGGACTTCATTGGACCAGTATACTGAACAAGAACATCATCAACATCTCCTATTCCTTTTTTATTTACTTACTTATTAGTTTTACCCAAAGTTCAAATTCAAAGAAAAATTCCCCGATTAAGATATCAAAACAAAAAACCTTGCACAAACAACCCTAATTTTAAGAAGTTACATAATCTTTTTTTCACCTGTTTGAGGGCATTGACAATAGTGTTGCTGCCACTTTGGTTAAGGCATTCGACGCCAGACCAGTCTATGAAGTCCATCAAATCAACCTGTTCATCACCAACAACTCCAACAATTACAGTTTTTAAAAAAAAAAAACAGAAAATTGGCGTACAAAGCGAGAATCTGAGGATCTCTAATAGAACTAAATCATACTTGGCCTTTGGGAATTGCAGAAGCAGATTCGGCAGCCATGGTTGACGGAAGTTGTACGCTACAGTTCTTGAGAGAGAAATATTTAGAGAAAGGGAAGAATCCTCCAGAAAATGTAAAGTGTTTCTGCGCTTTTATAGGGCAAGCGAACGAATACACATATAAAAAAAAAAAATACGAAATTTACAAAAAAAAGTTAAAAAAATTAAAAGATTAATCACCTCTTATTCAATTTATGCTCGCAAGATTAATGTTGAAGTTGATGGTTATCAAACTTAACTTCATATTCGAATATTCAAGATTAATAAATTTATATTGTATTTGCCATTTGAATTTTAGATATATTAGAGTGATAGAGTCTGAAGTTAGATTTAATGATTTTTAATTGCAAATATGTATGTTTGAAGTGTGAAAATATATATATATATCTATATCCTATCTATCTATCTATATTACCTTAAAAGCACGAACTTCTAACTTGAATGTTAAATTACTATAATATTCTTAACTTAGGTTGTGATTTTTCCAATGAGTTGTGACTTTTTTCAAAGGGTTGTGATTATTCAATGAGTTGTGACTTTTTCGATAAGTTGTGACTATTTTCAAAGGGTTGTGATTTTTCGATGAGTTGTGACTTTTCCAAAGAGTTGTGACTTGTCAATAAGGTGTGACTTTTCCAAGAGGTTGTGACTTCTAGAAAAGGTCATACCTTTTCAGATAAGACACAAAAAATGTTTGTTCATACTATCCTTTGTTGACTATAAATAGAGGGGTTTCCTCTCATTTTTCAACCACAATTTTTTTTAATCTTTTACTCTTCTTCTTCTTTCATTTTTAAAATTTTCGTGTGATTTATTGTCTTTGAGTGAGTTCGAAGTTTAGCGAAATATGAGGTACAATTATTCTGATGAAGTAAATCGGTCTATCTTAAGAGGGTATATTTCTTAACCTGGCTTGAGAAAAATAATTCTGATGATAGAATAATTATTTTTTTACTTAATATATACATTAGTATGTAATGTTCCAATATATGAAGTTAACATGATGTAGTCTAAAATTCATTTGTTTTTTAAAACAATTTTTCTTGTGATGTAGATAAATGCTTTTAAATATCTTTTTCCTAAATGATTAAACTTCTCAAGAGTTAGAGAATTATCACGATTTGTCTTTTTGATGCTCAAGACAAAAGAATGACTTTATTTATCAATGATACTTATGTGATTTAGATTGTCATGAAGTTTACTTCAAAATAGTTATTACTATATAAACATTGCACTTTTATTTTACTGATTTATTATTTCTTAATATTTCAATATTTTAGACAAAGAAAATATCATATGACTTGTAATAACACCATGTGAAGTTTGTATTCATTTAATTTTTATTATTTATTAATAGCTAATTTTTATGGGATAAATATTTTTATTAATGCAAATATATCTATATCTATATCTATATCTATATCTATATCTATCTATCTATCTATCTATCTATCTATCTATCTATCTATATCTATATTACCTTAAAAGCATGAACTCCTAACTTGAATGTTAAATTACTATAATATTCCTAACTTAGGCTGTGACTTTTTGGATGATTTGTGACTTTTCTGATAAGTTGTGACTTTTTTCGAAGTATGACGATTTTTCGATGAGTTGTGACTTTTTCAAAGAGTTGTGACTTCTCAAAAGGTCATGACTTTTCAGATAATACACAAAAAGATACTTGTTCATACCACCCTTTGTTGACTATAAATAGAGAGGCTTCCTCTTTTTTTTTTTCAACCACAATTTTTTTGTAATCTTCTACTCTTCTTCTTCTTGCATTTTAATTTTTTTTGTGTGATTTATTGTCGTTGAGTGAGTTTGAATAAGGCTGTAAGTGATGTCTTTGCTCTTAGTATATGTTGATTACTGTCGAGTTGTGAGTGGAAAGAAAGATTTATTTTTGGTGAAAATAGAAAATGTACATTTTTGTCGGTATATTACTTGTGCCATTAGTTGAGTGACAGCCTGGTGCTGCCTTTTATGCAATAATTTTATCATATCAAAATTAAATCAGTTGGTAATAGTGGTTCGTTTGTAGCTTACTAAGTGCATGGTTGTGGAGTCAACTCCCATTTGATGATATGCTTCAATGTTCTACCAACAATAGAATAATTAAGCAAAAAGAAGAGCAATTTTATCTTGAGGATTACATGAAACGCATCTGTCCTTTCCCTTCACTCAATATTTCTCAGGTGTCTTTACGTTGTATTTTGTACCTTCACCTTCTCTCTTATATTTTAACAGTTTATGAAGGAACACAACGTCATTATTATTGTCAAAATACGGCTGTCTTTACCTCCCTTTTGATAATGATCTTTAATGTTTGAGTGATCTGCCTTGTTTTTTTTCCTCGGAGTTGTTGACTGATAAACCTCTCGATTGGTACTATCGAAAGGTCATCAATTTGTCTAATATATACATTAGTATGTAATATCCAATATATGAAGTTAACATGATGTAGTCTAAATTCATTTATTTATTTTTAATAATTTCTCTTGTGACGTAAATATATACTTCTGAACATCTTTTTTCAAAATTATTAAACTTCTCAAGAGTTAGAGAATTGTCACAATTTGTTTTTTGATGCTCAAGACAACATAATGACTTTATTTATCAATGTTACTTATGTGATTTAGAATGTTAGGGAGTTTGCTTCAAATTAGTTATTACTATATAAACATTGCCCTTTGTTTTACTTATTTACTATTTCTTAATATTACAGTATTTTAGACGAAGAAAGTTCATATGACTTATATATATATATATATATATATATATATATATATATATGAGTAGGTATTTGTATTTAAATTAAAGTATTATATATGTCACAAATGTATTATCAAGTTAACAAGACTTTCTAACTTCAAAATATATTATTTTAAATTGTTCCGAGTTCTTTTTTAAAAAAAAAAAACTCACAACAAATGTGAAAATATGTGAATATATATGAATCATTTAAAAATGTTATTCACACTCTTTAACATTCTTTAGTTATATGATTATGAATTCTCATAGTTAGAGTATTATATTAACTATTTCTATCTTTCATCTTTTTTATCTTAACTTTTGACCAATAATTTTTTATATTATTATACCGCCCCTATATATGTGATAACACGGTGTTATTATTTTTCCTTGGACGAATCATGCTTGATTGAATAAATTGAAAATTATTTACAAGTATATGAACTACATCTTTGTTGGGTGTAAGATAAACAGGTGATTATATGTATGATTTCACAGATAGAATATATTCTTTAATTCCAGTTTTTAGTTTTTCCGGTAAAAAAAAAAGAGAAAACTTTTCTCAGTTAACTATGGACAGTCTGATAACTAGCTTTGATTTATTTACACAGTCAATCGAGAAGTCAAATATGAGAGCCAACAACAAAAACGTCATTGATTATGTTATAACTTATAAAATAAAAATTAATATTAAAAAATTAGTTCTAAAAAATAAAATGTAGTTGTTCTCTTCACATGTTCATATGACATCCGAACAATTTAACGTGAAATACACGTGCAAACACATCTGGTTAGATGACAAGAAAAATACACAACAAATATCATCTATAAGGTAATATTATTGAGATACAACCAATTACATGATTGAACCTTAGCAAATTGAAATAAATATATGCATTATTACATTTAACTAATAAAAATTTTCATTGACCATCTTCATATGCTTGCGTGAATAAGAGATATTTTTGATGATCCACATTGAACATTCACAAAAAAATCGACAATATTATTTTGTGCAAAACTTATTATTAAAATCTTTGCTTAAATAAGCAATATTATTTACTATAACATATATTTTCTGAATTGGTAATCACGTGCAACGCACGTGTCAAAAAACTAGTAGTATTAAAAAGAGTATGGAATCGAGGATTTGAAAATCTAATTTTAAACCCCAAATATTAAAATTGAGTTAAAAGAGTAAGTATATTTATATTGAATAAGTTAAGAGTAGCATAACTACTTTCCACATACTTAATATTATTTCGAATTAGTAGTAATTAATTACTCAAAAGTGTGTTGCGTCACCGTAATTAAATCATAGAATTAGTAGTATATCAAACTATTTTGACTTGTTATAGCGAGACAATAAAGGAAAAGATTAATATTAACAAACTCAATCAAAGAATGGATCATATGGATAAGTCGATTGAATCACTCTCAAGGTATCAATTTATTTTTTCTATAGATAATAATAGATAAAATTGAGGAGCAAGTTGAAAGCACAATTTTTTCCCCAAGCATTTGAAAAAAAGAACATAACATATGATTTTGTCATAAATAAAATTTTAAATATTTTATTAAAACGAAATATATAAATATATTATTTATTAAATAGAAGTGTTCAAAGAAAATATCTGGTACAATTCTTATGCAAGTGGGAATTATCTCATTATCTATGTTCATGATATTCTTCTTATAATTATTTTCTGAGACTATTTATGATTTTCTCATTCACTATGATAATGATGTGATCTTTTGACTTTCTCCTGTCAATAACATGCAACTCCACAAACGTAACCTTCACAATTAATCAAGTATTTCAATCGATGCACTTACCCTTGAATATTGACACGATTTTCCCTTTATCATAATCTTTCCAATCATGTGGTTATATTAATTGTTTATCGTTTCTTTTATTAATTTTTTTGTTATTTATTAGTAAGTTTAAATTTTACAAATCAATCCTAATCATCTCAAAACAATAAGGTTAGTTTAGTGTGCAAATTGTTGGACTCTTCAAAAATGTCAACGAGTGCTTGTCAAATTCATCAAAAGTAGTAGTGTATTTTTAGAAAATCCAACACAAGTGTGGCATCAAAAGTGAAGAGTTCGCAACTAATGTATGTAGGGTGAGATAGCCAAGGGTATTATTCCATGGGATTAACTATCCCACCATTTTAGTACAAATGATGAGATAAAATAATACCAGGACTAATTAATACCCATAACCTAATGTGAGATTAAATAATCTCACATTATATCCCGAAACTGTTATCCTTGACCCACCAACCAAACGGCCAAAGGTCATGTATCAGTCAATAGGCCAGCGATATAAGAAAATGTAAAATTGAAAGGGAATAGAAAACGAGTATTGTAAAGGCTTGACAATTTTACATTGTCCGAAGAATGTGCATACAACAAGTGTTGATAAAAATAATACAACATATAAATAGGTCAACTGGTGAAACTTCTAACTCACAGCTTGGCTTTGAAGCCTAAGCCAGAGAAAGGGGAAGTTTATAATAATATGGTTTAGGGACATTAACTGCTACCTGCAAAGAGGTCAATGCTGCCAATCTGAAACCTTGAAGTTGCATTCTTGTCTCGAACTGCTAGAAACCTAAACCTGCCATTTCTAATAGTGATCAGAAATTGGATCCTATCATGAAGAAGTGAACTTTTACGAGCCTCCGACAAAACTTTACCTGAATGCATTTGACAAATAGCCGGGTGAGCTGACTGTAAATGTTTTTCTTTGGAACCGTTTGTCAAACATCTGGGAAGTTTGTTTATCCAAGAGATGCCAACTGGAGCCTCCATTTTCACTTCCTTCTAGCACCCTAATGTAATGAATGGATATCAGTATTCAGTCTAATATGCAGTGATGGTAAGGATTTCTATTGCATACTTCCAAAAGCTGACCAAAACTTTAGCTGATTCTCTAAAATAGTCAACAATCTAAACGAGTGAGAACTTAAGTGTCACCAAAGCTTATAACAAATTGGCAACTATGACACCAGTTCTGTTTTGAACTTACATATGAGGATATGGAATTAAATAGGAGAACTATCAGACTTGTAAACTTCGCTTGACTAAGAAAACCAACCAATTGTATACAGAGGAATAGTTGAGGTGTGGAAACAAGCTCAGACACCATCGTTATCAAAACAAAAAAAGCAGCCATTCTGGTATCAAACCATCTGCTTTCAGCAAGCACCAGTTGCACTACTGTTACACAACTTCAATTTCATCATGCCAATTGTCATGCTTTCACCGACTTCAACCTTCTAGGTCCTAGGACTTCTCAGAGAGAGTTACACAACTGACACAACCTTATCCCACCAGCTTCAGTTAGTTAATCTTGCACAGTATATATTTGATTCTATTTGGAGCCATTATAATAATTTCATCATTTCCTTGATTAAATTGTTCCTCCAAAAACTCCAAGTCTTCCTCATCACACTCTATATTGGCTATCCTATTGTCACTCTGTTTCCATCTTTGCTTTTTTAGGGATTCTTTGACTGCCAAACCAACAACAACATACCCAGTGAGACCCCAACCTTTACATTAACTATTTCTTAAATGTCTTTTTGCCTTCTAGCTTTGGTCCACACCCATTTCAACAATTCTCATTCCAGCTGGTTCATTACCACGACCCTTAAAAACAATTAGCCCCTTCCTTTTCTGCAATATTAAGTATTCCTTCAATTTCATTTTATATGATGGTACTTGACAGGATGTCATGGGTTCGAGCCGTGGAAACAGCCTCTTTACTTGACAGAACACGGCGTTCAGAATAGAAGTAACGGAAGAAAATATTTAAGTATTGATTGAAATTGATAGAGAGAAAACATATACCTCTCCACAGACCAAGCAAAAGGGATAGAGGGGTTAGTTAATCATTTGTTTATATTGACATAAATAGAAGGGTTGGTGATTTTACAAGATGCATAAATGCATTTCCCATTATTTAAGCAATAGAGAAATCCCATGTCAACTATATAGTTGATTTTGGTCTAGCCAAAATGAATCCATTTCTGGTTATCACACTTCTCCAGTAATATGTTCTCATACACAGCTATATATCCCTGTTAGCCAGCTTACATAGTAAATTCTATTTGTTCTAAGGTACTTTGGGTTGTTGGACTTACTACCTATATTGCCTTAAATGATCCGGCGCAAAGCCACAATTTTATAAAGAATCAATCGACATTTGTTAGATACTGTTTTCAGTTAGACAACACCAGCCCCCTTGAACAGACCACTATATCTGTCTCAGAAGCTGGAAACACATACAGTTACTTGCAGGATGGAAAAGGTTTTTTCATAACTATACTTTAAAGCCGATATTTCATACCAGTCTTTTGGATCTCTCTCTGGAGCATCATTAGCAGACATAAACTCATATGCCACAAGCTCAACCATCCGGTTATCAGCTACTTGATATATGATCCAACATCCTATAAAGCAGAATACAAGTATCAGATAGAACAATAACCATAAAGAAAAAGGATAATTGAAAATATAAATACAAAAACCTGTGTTTATCCCTTAAAAATCAATATGTATTTATTCACCTTTTCATCCAATATAAATTCCTTAATTTGAGTTACCTTTAGAGGTTGTTAGATTCAGGAACCTTCTTTATGTTCATAATTGGCGCCTGAAGGGGCACCTTCCTTCACACAACATCATCAAATTTGAAAACAACTGATGTTCTTAAACTTGCAACAATTGCTTAATAACAACTTGTGCATCATATGTAATGAGAAGCTCGTAACACATTTCACACTAAAATTATTTATGTTGAATATACTAAAAGCTGGTTGATTTCATCCTCCTCCGGTCTTAAATGTTCCCCCAGGGTTAGTGCATCAAGACATGGATATGGCTGACAATATTTTCACCAACTAGTAGAAAACATCCATCAGAATCAAGAAGACATCTCTTTAAGTACAACAGTGTTCTTATAAAAAATTTAGTACATTAATGTCTAGTGGTCATCAATATGATATTTAATCATCTGCATATACACCACCATCAAGATAGCAGTGATCTCTTTGGACTTGGGGGCAAATCTTGGGCTTCCTAAAGAAAATAAAGACTTACTGCAGTTACTATTTGGGAACTATCCAGAAGAAGATGCATAAGATGGTTTTGCACTATAAGCTACTTGTTATGTCAAGAAACATTTGGGAAAGAAGAAAAGCATGAACCCCATGGTTTAGCTGACCATTATTCAGCAGGCACCACTACATCAAAGTTGTTATATTAGCTTCTCCTCACTCTTTAGCTCTAAACTTCACAATAACTCCATCCATGAGTTACCTGATTTTCCATTTTACTGATTCTTTTCTCTTGTTTAAGGACCTCTTCAACCTAAATGGAAAACAACTTTTATTTTTATGAATAAAGATAAATTTATTAAATAGAAGCTCCAGTAGAAGGCTGGTACTGAGGCAAAATACAGTTCTGCTGGATTTGAATCCCCCAGAGCTGTAGGTATTCCAAGAAACCCAGCATTACACCACACTATCAGTAGAAATTCAGCATTACACCAAATTTCAACTGATATTTCAAATTCACTTCACATGCCACTCTAATGGCAAGTTCTGGAGACATCTTATTGAAGGTGCCAGATGCTCATTCAATACAAACACTTGACAGCTAAGATACTTCACAGTAACACACCCCAGAAGAAAAAGATGCCCTTGGATTTTCAAGGCTTTGTAAGGTATGAAGACTTGGATAATGTTAACTTAAAAACTAAAGGATGCCCTATATTGAAGCTACCATAGCAAAAGTTATGAACTATTCTGTTTCTTTTTTCTTCTTTTTTTCTTTCTCTGTTAATACTTTTTGGAGGTGGCCAGCATAGCCCTTAATGCTGATTGCTGAGGAATACAAGTTACAAGTTTCAAAAAAAAAAAAAAAAGTTACGAACTACACAACACAATATTCACCGTCAAAACAATACCTATTAATTTAATGATCTATCTATATATAATAGGAGAAGAAAAAATGCATACGTGTCAGTACCACAAAATTAGTAGAAATATTAAATAATAAATAACAATTTAAAAACCAGAATTTTTAAAAAAAAAAAAACATAAATTAGAAATCATTTTTAAAATGTTTACGTTAAAACTGTTGTATTGATTATTTTTTTTTATAAATTAAATATGTTTGTTCCTAATAAAATGCTAACTGTCTAATTTTTTTTAAAATAAATTTAATAACAGTAGAAGTTATAGTTTATGAATTATCAA
>JAJOOR010001991.1:0-37538 GCA_036250505.1 Solanum acaule | reverse complement strand
ATTAGTAGTGATTTTGATTTTTGTAAAGATCGCGTTAAATTTTCCTGAAAATGCAGGAGATGATTGTATCTCAATTGTTGATGGATGTTCCCATTTGAATATCAGCAACATAATATGCGGACCAGGGCATGGTATAAGGTTAGTTTTTATCTCCTCTTGAATTTAATTTTTGTGTGAGAAGATTGAATAGTAATTGAACGTAAACCGGATCTGGATGCAGTATTGGAAGTCTAGGCAAGCATGGATCTAATGACAACGTTGAAAACATTTTTGTTAGTGACGTCCTGTTCGTAAATTCTACAAATGGTGCTCGAATAAAGACGTGGCAGGTAAAGTGTTTACTGTATGTTAAAAAAATCGAGTACATGCTACTTTCAAGCTCTGTTATTTGATAATTTTTTGTTTATATTTGATCAGGGAGGCAAAGGTCATGCCAGTAACATAGTTTTCGAGAGAATATGGACTCAAGATTCATATAACCCTATTATTATCGATCAATTCTACTGTGATGGTGAACATTGTACAGAACATGTAAGTAACTTTTATTTACAATGTTCTGCTTCTGGTGATGAAAATCGACTTGTAACGCGTTTAGTTTAATGGTTGTTGCAGGATTCAGCAGTACAGGTTAGTAATGTTACTTTTAGACATGTACATGGAACCTCCCAAGGGGAATTTGCTGTGAAGCTGGATTGCAGCGTGTCAATTCCCTGTACGGGTATAGTATTGGAGGACATAGATATCCGCTCAGGTTACGAAGATCAGGCTAGAGCGTATGCGAGTAATGTACAAGGAATCGTTATGGGTCTAAACATTCCTCAAACTCACCTTTGAGAATCAGGAGACATAAATTAGTGACGATTAGCTTCAAACTTTCCACTACAATTGATTTACGAGTAAATTCATCATGTAGCGTTTGTTAATGAATTGTGGTTCTAATGTTAATGTGGAGTAGTTTTTTTTTTTTTTGAATGATTCACATCTCCCTATGTTATAAAAAAAGATTTACTATAATCTTCTGTTATACTATCGATTTATATGTGAGTAATTTTCCTAAACAGTCACCATGTTTGAAAAATTGCACTGAAATTTCACTTTTATTTCGTTTAGAATTACAATTATCACTCAACTATTCTTATTTTCCTCAAAATAAACAAAAATAATGTTTCTAAGCAATTTCTCAAACATGAATGATTGTTAAGAAAAATTACTTTTTATGTTATACTTTCGATCCATATATGTCTTTTGACGTTACAAAAGTGTAGCTCAAATTTGTCTTCCCTCCATTAATGTCTTCCATTTTTAGCCATAATGACATGCCAACTCACCATATCGACCTTTCTTCTTGGCACAAAAATGAAAATAAGATGGCCAAGTCAACTAGGATAATAAGATTATCTTATTAAACACATTCATGATTCATACCAGATAATTTTCAATATATTAATCTCCACTTGTATAAGTCATAATTAATTTGACATAAAGCACCAGGGTGGATCCTTTGACCTTTTTTTTATTTTTTTATATACTCATATATTTTCTTGTCTGACAAAACTAATATGCTTTTGGCATTTACCTGTACATAGTTTCTTTCGATTTCGTCTAAGACTTTGTTGATATTCGATTGCGAAGCAATTTGGAAGAAATTTAACATTGTTGTCATCACATCCTAAGCTTGTGGTCTCCATTTGGCAGGTACCATTCAATTGAATAAATCAAACATATACCAATCCAATATTTACATTAATTTCTCCTGCATTGGTAATACAACTAAATAATACCTTTATTTCAAATTAATTAAATTCACGCCTTTTAAGAAAAGCAGATTAAAACATAAATTAGGCATAATTTTTCATTTTTACCTTTATTAATTATTTTAAATTTATAATTAAAATAATAAAATATTAATTAATAACTAATTCCAATACTAACTAATGAAGGGTAAAATTGGAAGAACATTCTAAAAGTAGTCTCGAAAATTGAACAATTAAGTTAATTTGAAAAATGAAAAATATCTCGACAATTCAATTAATTTGAAATGGAGAGAGTATCTATTAATATCAACAATCACCTGATGTTTAATTGTTAAGTTATATCAAAACTAAATTTTAGCGGTAATTAATTAACGACAATAACTTAATTGTCTCTAAATATATTTTTAGTGACATTAAAATACTCTTTAGAAATGTCTCTAAAGCATATAGTGGCATTAGATCTATTGTCAATTAATTAATGTCGATAAAGGCTTTAATGCACTATTTGTTAATGTGCATATTTATTGCCGATAAATTTTATTTTATTTTATAATGGTAATCCGTTTGTTTTACTTTTACGGCAGGTCATTGGATTCACCGATCAGTAATTTTATTGTTATCAAAATAAGTAATTATATATTTATATTGGATTCAACTTTTAAGGTTTTTACCAATTAACACGTTGCATCAGTAACTTCTGATTTAATATTTGCTACAACTTTAGTGATTTTTTTTTACGCATATCATTAGAAATACTAGGCTCATATCGCATGTCCAAAGATGCCTAGTTGGGTTTTGATCATGCACAAATCACGAAAATCACTATTGACAAAGCAAAATTATCTCCGTCCACTTTTAATTGTCATAGTTTCATTATTTAGAGTCAAATCTTAAAAACTTTGACTAATATTTTACGATATATCTTTTCATCATATTGATATACAAAAAATTGTAATATATAGTAGTTTTCGTATAGTTTTTAAATATCTAAATTTTTGTTTAAAATATCGAATTAATGTAATCTAATTTAACTTTAAAAATTAGTTAAATTGACTTTCGAAAAACATATGACAAATAAAAATGGACGGATAGAGTACGCACTATGATTAGTAACTACTCCCTATTTTCTCTCTCCATATTTACTTATCATAACACATTCTTTAAAAAATAATAAATGAAATGATAATTTTGATCTATTATTTTTTATTATTATTAAGTCATTTAATAAGAAGGATAAATGGATATAAAAAAAATAGATCATTTTTTACTTTTCTAAATTGAACCAGTGAAATGGATATTTATTTTTTAAAATACCACTCATGTACAATAGGATTTAAGTTATATGTATGTTGTAATTGCGTGGATATTATGGTGACAGTCACGAAGAATTTCATAGCTATAATATAATTGGCAAAACAATTAATATTTTGATTCTGTTTACACGTAAATTGTTTTTTCCATTTTATAGAAAAAAACTTTAAAGGTATAGTATGATACACGATACATTGTGGAAACTTTTGAAGTCTTTCTGTTCATCTAAAGTCAATGCCGTTTTATGCATCAATCAGTTTCCTATTAATATGTAGACCTATAGAATAGCAAGTTTGATAACCACTTTTATTATTTTGCATAATTGTAGCATAAATAAAAGTCTTTATCTGGAATGACCCATAGCTAAGACGTGCTACACAATATTTCATCCAATTAAAGAAAAAAAAAATGGAGAAAAGGAAATTCACTTTATTACTTTACTAATCATAAAAGAAATATCTATTTATCTAATAATAATGGTGACCATTAACCATAAGGGAGATTGAGTTATGTAGTGCACACTAGTGACTACAATTTTTTTATCAAGATATTTTGTACACACCAATAACTTAAGCGTATTTTTGATTAATTATAAAAGGGTACCATGAAAGAGTATTTTATTATGCCTAATTAAACTCAAAACCAAGGACTATAAGGGAGATTGAGTTATGTAGTGCACACTAGTGACTACAATTTTTTATCAAGATATTTTGTACACACCAATAACTTAAACGTATTTTTGATTAATTATAAAAGGGTACCATGAAAGAGTATTTTATTATGCCTAATTAAACTCAAAACCAAGGACTAAAGTGTAAGAAACACACAAAAATAATCATTCGGATTTCAAATATTTCAACAGCTAATGATAATTTTCACGGCTTTCAATAGAATTACTCTCTCTTTAAAAAAAAAAAGACCTAGTCCCTCATCTCTTTAATGATAATTTTCATGGCCTCAATAGAATTCTCTTTAATTTGGACGAAGTTTTAAGAAAATAAAGAAGATTTTTCAACTTTATTCTAAATTAAAGTTATATTAAAATGTTATTTTTTTTTTAATTTTAAACATGTCACGTGAAAAAATGAAATTAAAATCTTACCAAAAGAGGAAATGAAATTTATCTTTGAAACAGACTAAAAAGAAAAATAGATCATTGTATACCTTGGTCACTTATTTTTTCTTTTAAAAGTTCATTATCATTAATATAAATAATAAATTAATACTAAACACCTCCTCCAGTGGATTTACTTAAAAATAATAAAATTAATGTTGGCTTAATTCTTTGGAGTGGAATACTAATATAAAAGAAAACCCCTTTCTTATTCTTACCCAAAAAAGAAATAACTGAATATCCACGCATTTTCTGGCCTAGTTGGGATCTTCTTTCGTATATATATAGACAGGCTAAAACCCCAAAAGCTGAGTTGTGAATTCTTATTATTCTGCCGTTCTTGATTTTGCTTCATAACTCGTAAGTCTCTTCTCCCCTTTTACCCCACTCGATCCCTCTGCATGAATATATAAAAAAAATACAATTTTTTTATTTGTATGCGTAGTTCATGGCTTTCTTGATTTGGTGTTATTTTTAAGTTTTTCTGTTGTTTCCCCTTTTCTTTTCTCTGTCGTTTTTGTGTGTCACTTTGTGAGAAAAACTGTATAAAGAACAGGGTATTTAACTTATGTACTGTTGTGGCTTTTTTGAGTTTCTTGGTTTGAAAGAGACGGTTCTTGGGTTTTGATGAGGTTAATTTTATTTTATTTTGAGATTTGACGGTAAAATAAAACTTTAATGTCGATTTGTGGGATGTGGCTTCAATTCTGCTGGCATATCAGTGATAAAGGAGTAATATTTTTGATATTTTGCGTTGGGTTTATCAAGAGTTTATGAGGTTAGACTTCTCAAACAAACCTTCCTCCTCCTCTGCCACATATTATACAATAATACCCTGAATATTCATTCTCACAAGTGGGGTCTGGGAGGGTGGATGTATGCAGACTATGCAGACCTTACCGTAACCCTACCTTTGTGGGTTAGAGAGTTTGTTTCTGATAGACCTTGTACCTGGAGAAAAACGGCCGTCCTTTAGAGAGATTGTTTGTACCCAGAGAAAAAACGCTTTTTCTTTTCAAAAGGTTGCCCTCCTATTGACCTGTTATCTTAGGGAAGACAAAGCCAGGGAAAAACTGAATCATTACCTCTAAATTACTCCTTTTTTATACTGAAGTACTGATCTTGTGGTATTCAAATTGAATCTGTAAACTGGTGTTCTTTTGTGTAATTTTGTGTTTGACAAATTTCTGGAAGGTTAAACTTTTCTACTGGAATCTGAAATTTCCCTATATTGCTGGTTGTGTTATAAAGACAAGTATACTTGATCCAATTGATTTTGATGTTATTTCAGCAGGTTTAGTGGATCAATATGTGGATATCTTCGTGATTAAAACACTCTTAATATCTGTTTTTTATGCTGTCCTTTCAGAATATGGGAAATTTGTTCTGTTGTGTTCAAGTTGATCAATCCACTGTTGCGATTAAGGAACAGTTTGGCAAGTATCAGGATGTGCTTGAGCCAGGGTGCCACTGTGTACCTTGGTTCCTCGGAAGCCAGTTGGCTGGTCATCTCTCTCTCAGGGTGCAGCAACTAGATGTGCGCTGTGAAACCAAGACGAAGGTCTACTTTTTTAACTCCTGTCTCTGAATTAGTTTTGCTTGAAATTTATGAGTTAGCATCATACACTATTTAATTATAGCATAAACTTAGTAGGTGTAAATTTGTCCAAATTTATGAGTTATGCTAATACATTGATTGCTATAATATTCAGGATAATGTATTTGTCAATGTTGTCGCATCAATTCAGTATCGTGCCATTGCTGACAAAGCAAATGAAGCTTTCTACAAGCTAAGTAACACTAAGGGTCAGATTCAGGCATATGTTTTTGATGGTCAGTAACTAAATTTTCACTTTATTTCCTGCACTAATGATTGCTCATTTGATACAATTTTTAATAAGATATGACAGATTTTGACTTGTCTGTTCTTTATTTCGTCAGTCATAAGAGCTAGTGTTCCGAAACTCATTCTTGATAATGTCTTTGAGCAAAAAAATGAAATTGCTAAGGCTGTGGAGGAGGAACTTGAGAAAGTAAGTGGATTCTTGATGATTTTTCATTGGAATCATTGATCTTATTCATTAATTTGATCCATAAAAATGGTTTCTTGCTCTCTTACAGGCTATGTCAGCTTATGGATATGAAATTGTTCAGACACTTATCGTTGATATAGTACCAGATGAGCATGTGAAGAGAGCTATGAATGAAATCAATGCTGGTATAAACAATTTTTTTTACTCTGACTAAGCCTTCCCTTACATTCTTACTGTTTTAATAGAAAGGGAATATACAATCCAGTTGAAGGATTTTCCATTTACCATTATAATGATCTTTTCGTGGATAAAGATATTTAAACGTGGATGCAAAACGTCGCAGTTTTAGGAATTGTAATTACATTGGTTTCTTCCAGGCACCTTGAAGACCAGTTTGCTTTTTTTTTCTACTTAATATTTTGGTGTGTAGAGTAGACAGGCACTCAAAGGCTTGAGGGTGGAAATATGAGAATTTTTGGTTGCCAAATTGAAAATTTTGATACTCTTGTTGGGTCTTCCTTAGTATTTTCATGTCCTAACTATCTTCAACTCTACAGCTGCTCGGCTGAGGGTGGCTGCTAATGAAAAGGCAGAGGCCGAGAAGATTTTGCAAATTAAGAGGGCTGAAGGAGAGGCCGAGGCTAAGTATCTCTCAGGATTAGGTATTGCACGACAACGTCAAGCAATTGTGGATGGTTTGAGAGACAGTGTTCTAGGATTTTCAGTCAATGTGCCTGGAACTACGGCAAAGGATGTTATGGACATGGTCCTCGTCACCCAGTACTTCGACACCATGAAAGAAATTGGCGCTTCCAGCAAATCATCTGCTGTCTTCATCCCCCATGGGCCTGGTGCTGTAAAAGATGTGGCACAGCAAATTCGTGATGGGCTTCTTCAGGCTTCTGTTGGGCATTAAATCTTTATTGCTCATGAATGTCAAGGATTTCATATCAAAGCAAGCTTTTGTTAAGTTTTTGTCTTTCTTCCTTCAGAATCTGAAATATGTGGTGAATTAACTTTGTTAGAGATTTGTGAATTCCGATACTACCTATGTTTATAATTGGTTTGCTATGGTTTTGAATAATTACAGAAGAATTTTCAAGTTCCATAAGATTGTTCTACAGCATTGCGTATTTTTGCTACTACCATGTCCCGATATATTTGGAAGTAACTCATTTTTTATTTGCTATGCTGGCACAATTTATGTTTCGCAAGGTTGTTTTTTAAAGCTTCCATATCATGGTACTTGAAGGCTCATCTCTAAGAACCTCACATAAGTAGGTATTTTGCTTATCCCGCATTTTGATTGAAATATACAGGTGTGAATTTTGATGTCTAAAGTTGCGATATTGTGGAGGTCTTAAAATGGATGAATGCTCGACAACAGACTGATGATTATGAGGACTTCTTCTTAAATAAACTCAGCATAGTCAATTTGTCTGCTAAGCTTGTTTAATGTAGGTGGAGAGATTATGAAATCTACTAAATATTTGACTGTGAAACCAATTATTATTGTAACATTAACTTCGAGGTCATTGTTGGAACCCATAAACATTAAATTCTGGATCCGCCGTTGGACTTCAAAGTAATTCTAGGATATGGACTTAGCTTGCATAAATAGTCATAGGAGATACTCGAGGATAGTACGACTCTAAGAGAGACTACCATTGTAGTTGTAACTCAGGGCTTAAAAGCTAGAGTAATCCCCAGTTTAGCAGTATTTGCTGCATCCATGGCATTCAAATCTGCTCCAATACTCAGAGAGAGTGCTGAGAAAATATTGTTCTGGACCAGAGCACCCAAACTGCCATCACTTGTAACTCGAGCTTTAATCAGCATGAAAGGAAACAGGCAATGCTGAGCCCCCAGTGCAAGAGTCGTCTGATTGCTGACGAATCTATGTGTTAACTCAGCTGCAACCCCAGTGCTTGTTAAGGGTAGAATTGGCCGGTAACAGTGAGCTCTCAAAGTATCAGCATTATCGCTCCTGCAAATTTTACTTGCATCAGAACATTGAGCATGAGAAAAATGTGGCATTCAAAGAAGAAATATCGAATCACGCTGGAGAAGATTTACAGAGTGAGTGAAGCAGAGAGAATGTCAGTATCGAAGCTCAAACCACCACCGCATTCTGCCAATGTTTTCGTTGCTGTATCGAAAGAGATTTCAGTTCCAATACTGAAAAATCCAATTCCTGTGACACCAGATAGACTTAACAGTGGGCTTTTTTCCAAACTGATGCCTGTTGCAACTCCAAAATAATTATTCATGTACTGCACTTCCACCTGTTTAATCATTACATGTATAAGGCATAAGAAAGGAAAAATAGACTTGTCATATAGAAAGAAGAGAAAATTCTAACCTTATTAGACCTCTGATCTGGTACACACAACTTGACTAGTGTACTTAATCCAGGTACAATGTCATTAACTACAATGATCATACAGTAATTTTCAGAAAGCAGACTATAATGAGGAAAAAGAAGGGAAAAATAACAATAAATACCTTGACATTTGAAGTATAAGCCACAATCAAGCAAACTGGCGCGATTGTGAATTGGTGATTGTCTGATATAATCTCCATACAGAAGATCTAATGTAAAACAAGTAACATATAAATATTCAAATTAAGAGATAGTCCAGCATTGAAGCGCAGACAGAAATAAAAAGTAGAAGGACAAGACATCTTTTAAAATTTTCATTAGCAAATATTTGGAATTTGGATGTGCATGACATGAAGAATTAGCAGCTGAAATAATTGACAACAAGTACCTGTTGCATTTTTGCCAATATCAGAATAAATTCCTGGCTGCTTGTTCATCTTTTTTTTTTAATCCCCCAGATTGAGGTCCTGATCTGTCCTTCCTTTTTAAAATGATGCTTGAAGTTGATATCTGCAAGCAAGGTAATTACAGGACAAATATGAAGCTTCCTTATGAATCAAAATTTCACGTCTTAGGAAGCTTCCCCTCGGAATATAGTAAAGAGAGAAACAGATCCATTAATAGGTACCTACAACACTTGCTTGGTAATGTTGCATTGTTATACCGATTAGTTTTTCACTTTTTGTGAATTGATGTATTGCTAGATGACTCAACTTTCTACGGTTAAGCACTCATGTATAATACTTAATTATCATTCGAAATGCAGATTTAGGATAATTTGTTCTTCAAACAAGCCAAACGAGAGCTGCAAGCTACAAAGTTCTGGAAACAACTGGAGACCTGATGGATACTACACCCACGGGAACTTCAATCGTGTTTGAAATATCAGTGCCAAACTGTCCTGCACTTAAACAATGAAGAACAAATTTTTTGAAAGTAATTCAATTGATTTACAATACTTATTTTCCTATCATTTGTTCATTCATTGTCTGATCCTCCTTACAATCTTGTTATCTGAAAAATGCGCTCTGCTTTAGGCAGGGTTCTATAGACACTATGTCTAATTTACATACAAAATCACAAAAACAGAGAGAAGCATCACTTTGCTTTTTTCTTTTTCTTTGTCAAGTGGCTCGATAAGGGATCGAATGGAAGGTGAGCAGCATTCGCATTTGCTGCAATCTTCCCAGCTTCATTAAACAACTCTAGAATAACCTCTCTCTGGTCTTCCAAATACTGCATTTTAGCATCAATTTTCTCAAGTTTGAGTTTTTCTAAGTCCTTTTCATCATTGGGATTCTTCTCTTTTTTATCTCTCTTCTTGTTATCTTTTTCATCCTTGTCTTTGTCTTTCTTTTTCTTCTTCTTATCTTTATCTTCTTTCTCATCTTTATCGTCTTTATCATCTTCATCCGAATGCTTATCTTCTTTCTCCTTCTTATAAAAAATTTCCTCATTTTTAGTTTTCGTTGAATCGTCATGTTTTCCTGTATCATCCGTCTCTGGCATTTGTTACCTTGCTAGTTTAATTTACCACTCGAGTTCAATTTGATGATGGATTAACAGAACTGAAATAGTTTCAACAATGGTCAATTTGTGTTGAAAATAAATAGGGCAACAAGATTTGAGAAGCTCCATCCATGGCCCTATAATTTCTCTGGCATGGATACAAAAGAAGTAACATTATTGAATGGTGTAGGCTAACATATAACCAACAAATCATGCTAAATTTAATCCGAACGCCCTGTAAGCTTAATGTAGGCTATAATTTTGAATCATGTGATAAATTGATAGATACCCTCAATCAGGGGCACATTTTCATTTTTAATCCGTCTAAAATAGAGTATCGTCTTTATGTAATTAGAAATGATTTAATTTTAAAAAATTTCTTTTATTCCTAATAAGAAATATTGTTTATAGCTACAGAAATGTATAAGGTTTGTTTTAGACCACCAATTTTAAAAGTTTTTTCTTTTTCTTGAATTTTGTGTCAAGTCAAACGGTGTCACATAAATTGAAACAAATGAGAGAATAATAATAAACATATTTTAGACTAATACTACTAAATTAGAAATCAAATTTAAAGTTAATTGTTGATTGGATAAAAATTTAATAAGACAAGGATTTCTATAGGGTAGGCAGGAAAATCTTTTTGGTTTCAATTCTCAAAGGATAACACAAAACTCATTTATTTATTTTTTCTTTTTCACCCAAACACTTGTAGAAATTTTAGAATATCAGTTTTATGAGTCTTTGTAACTAAAAAAATTTCTCATTCTTTCACCTGTTCTTCAAACAAATGCCACCTAAAATGACTTATTTATACGTATCAAGTAGCCTTGAATGCTGTGCACCTAACGGTCATGACGTAAAAGCAACAATAACATACTCAACATAAGCTCAATAAAAGCAACAAGCAAATGTGTGTCTATAACATATGTGTATATCTCATTTGTATCAATTAGAAGTTGAGTCAGAAAACGCTTGTCAAAGTTGGAACAGAATTGAGTCTTAAAGCTTGAAATGCAGTAAAAGAAAGATATCATTATCTTTCATTTTTATATTCGTGGAATAGAAATCAATGTCAATACTTTTCACGACAAAATTACATCAAAAAATAATCTTGTCCTATCAAAAATCTCACCCCTTCAATCTCTCGCCCCCATGGCTCCTCTCCTTTTTTTTAACTTATTCCAACAGTTAAAAGTCAATCATCCCAACTTGCTCCTTTCACCTACACTTTTCACTTCTTCCCATGTTTGTAATGAAAACCCCCACCTTTTCAACCATTGTGGAAAAAAAGGGAGTTTTTCACACACTAGCTCTCTTTTCTTCACAATTTTTCAAAAGAATTGTTGACTAATTTTTATTTAATCAGCAGAGTGTAGTGACTGTGTCTACTACATCAAACGGTCAGATAAACTTGGAAGTCTCCTAAAGAAATTCAAAGTGGCTGGTGGCATTGGGTCCCTGAACATGGGATGGCGCAGGAAGTAGAATCCAAGGGCTACTGCTACCATTTTTGGTGGCACTGCATATAATACTATTGTTATAATTAGGCACACGATTATGAACAATTTCGTCGCTCTTGGATCCCTCCAGCTTACCAATGCTTGGACCCTTTCTCCCTGGGTTGCAAAATCACCTAAAACTGTTTGGACCCTTGCTGCTAATATTCTCAACCTGTCATACCGCATCCGAATTATTTCGGGTGGTTTTGAACTTGGTATTGTATCGAATTCCTCGTCCAATTCGTCCGGGTCTACTGATTCTGATTGGGAGATGCGGGTATCCATACCCGCGGGTATTTTAGGCCTGAACCGATAATACCATACACCGATCAAGAAGACGTAGAGAAACCCGGTGGGGACGATTAAATCTGGATACCAAACAAGCACCAAGTAGAGAACATGGACTAGTATGGTTGTTACTGGATTTCTCCACCTTCTAATGTCGTCCAACCATTTTGCTAACCCAACAGCCCAAGCTAATACGGCTACTATCCGAAACCAATTGGCCTTACTCTTCCTCATGCTCCATGTGTGAGAATCTGCATCCAACATGTACCGAACTACCTCTGGACCCAAAGGTGGCTCGGATCGAGCTAACCATGCTGCAACCATTTTGATAGCTGCTCCTCTCAATGCCTCTTGTTGAGCCACCCCAAGTGGGCGTAGATAATGCATCTTTGGTAACACTGGCTGCCCATAAACAGCACATGTTTCTGGTAACAGTGATGGACAAACAAATCGGATTGCAACTTCAATTTCGCCCATTTTCTTCAACCCAGACCGCAACAGAACTAATAACGGATAGGAATTTGTGTACACTTTGTTATTCTCTAATGTAGAGACTCGTATACGTACTTTTCCTATACGGTAATCAGGCTTATCTTCACCACTATCAGCAAACATACGCCAATTGTCGAATACTCCAATTGTAAGAACTGTACAAGGATCGTATACTTGCCATGTGTACTGCTCGTTCCAACGCGGGTCAAAGGTATCGGTTATGGTCCGAGTCCGGACCCATTTCTTCCCGTATTTGGCAACACAGTAAGCATCCGTGGATCCTTTTCCCGGACCCTTGGATTTCAAGGGTAACAACCCGCGAGCTCCAAGAATACCCAGCTCCAAAATACCAACAGCCGGCTTCCATAGCTGCTTAGCCGTGGGCCTGAAATCACTACACACGTGCGCTGCTTCATCCAGCACGTGATATCCTCCTTCTAAGCACATCCTCAAGTGTAGCCTCCCGCAGTAGGCCCCACCTGGTCCACCTTCCAATCCGAACCACTTGGCTGGCACGAGTCGCTCATCGAGCCGTTGCTCAATCGAGCTCACAGGAATTATTATGTGCCCTAGAAGGGCTGGATCCTTCGTCGTACGGTCCTCTACAAGCAAGATGAGGCTATCTTCAAGTGGCTCACCGGCGACGAAGATTAAATCTTCGCTCCAGTGGAACACTGAACTGTGATGATTCATTGTCCCTCTCCGAGTTCTCACGGATTGAAACCCTAGCTGAGCTTTGACTCTTACCTCCGGTGCCGTCAACGGCGGTAGATTTGGAGCTATATGAAGGTCCTGAGCTTCAATCACTGTGATTCTAAGATACCATAGCTTGGGAGATTGATAGACTTTTGAGCGAGTATGAGCCACGTACGGTGCGTCTGAGCTGCACGATTCAGGAAATGCATCGTCTGCTTGAGTTCCAATCCAGACGGAGAGTTGAATGTCGCCGGAAACTTTGTGTTGGTCATCGGCGCCACCTTCGAGATGATACCACTGAGGAGCAAGAGGACTATCCGGTGGATCTCTGACTGGCACATCGGAGAGGTCGAAACAGACTCCACCAAGGAAATGATCCGACGCGCTATCCCAAACTGAAATTTCAAGTGTTGAATTGGTAGACTCTTGCTTGTTGTGGCCTAGGGAGAAGACCTGCTGCCATTCTGGATTCGACAACGGTTCGCCAGGCCGGATAATGGCTGGTTTCGATCGGAGAAAATGGTTAGATGTACGGATCTTCACGAATGGGCTTTCACTCGGAGCAAGACCTCTAGCTTTCACAATTTTAACAAATAGATAGTGCATTGGTTCAACGAGGTCGAACGCCGAGATTCTTTCTGACTCTCCGCCGACTTTACCGGATATCACCCTAGGTGAATAGTCTCCGTTTGGCCGTCTCATAACTCTCACTCTTTCTCCAGCTCTCCCTGCCTGCATCCTCTTCACCTCCTGTGGTGGGTACTCAGGTGGTGGAACAGGAACACTCATCATTGGTGGACCCTCCTCATGCCGATGACTACACTGCTGCTGCTGTTCCGGCGGCATATTCATCGGTGGAGGAGATTCCTCTATCGTTACGATGGGCGGAGATTGTTCCTGCGCTTCCATGGCAACCTCCGTGGGCATAGGAATTTCTAGCATCCTCTGGCGGGGGTCTTCCATGACAACGAAAACAGGGGTCTTCTTCATTTCTTCCTGCGGAGGAGGCTGCTGCTGCTGTTGCTCCGGCTGCGGCGGTGGCGGCTCCTCTTCCTGCACCATTTCATCATAGTAATAAATCTTCAAACCCAGCTCACCTCTAATCCAACTAAAAACACTCTTTTTCTCCAAAGGGAAGTATATCAAACCCTCTTCTCCCCTCCTCGCAAACTGGCTTCCATACAACTTCACTCTCCCTAAAAAATGATTCTTCCTCGCATTCCCATTACTCAGTTTCTTATCATTGAAAACCTCAATATCTAGCTCCTCAAACTCCATCGTTCTGGGATCCGAAATGATGAATTCCAGACCCTCGTTCCATTCTGGATTAAGATTTCTACACACAGTCGAAGTCCGCTTCTTCTGACCATCAAAATCCACAACAACATACGGACTGGAACTCCCTTGCCCATCCTTTGGTAGTAGATTCCGTGCGTCAAGAATTTCCACCACAAGTTTCCGAACTAGCTGTGGTGGTCTTGACGGCGGTTCTTGCTGTTGTGGTTGCTGCTCCGGCGGTGGCCCAGATGACATATTCATGGTTTCATAGTGTAGAAATAGCCATTAATGGCGGTGAAGATGGGCCGCGAGAGTAAAAAAGAAACGGAAGAGATTTGTTTGTTTTTTCTGAAAAAATTTCTGCTTCTTTTGTCTGTTATTTGCCCTTTTCCTTTCCAAGTTTTTTGTTTTGGGTTTTTTCAATTTTTGGTCTTTTTCTTGTTTGGTGATGGTAAAATGGTAATTTTGAAGAATGTTTATGGAGGTGTACGACAGTGACAGCAAATGCCGTAGTTGATGCGATCTCCACGGTTGAAAAAATAGAGATAAGAATTATATTCCAATCTCTCTCGTGAAGTTTCCTTCATTTTAATTTTTTCACTTTTCGGCTTCTCTCCTTTATTGTTCTTCATTATAATAATTAATTAATAATCCTAGTTTTTTCAGTTTTTTTTTAAATGAGAAAAACATCCAATAATTATATATTTTAATAATATCAAAAGGTACTATGGATTATTAAACTAATTAAGTTTAGTTTTTTTTAAAAAAGAGATTAGCTTTATGCTTTCTGGAGAGCTAAGGTGAGGCAGACATGGAGTTTGTCTCAAGCTATCCTCCCTTGTATATTATTTATAACCGATAACTAACTATTTTGGCAAATTGTTATTATAATCAAGGATGAAGTCACGTAAAATCGAGTTATACTATTTATATATAATTAAAATTAATTTTTATGTGAATATAATTGATATTAAATTCTATTTAACTTCTTCGTATGTTTACTGCTCGACTTAATTTGGTATTTATACTTCAGGGATAAGCCATCATCTAAATCTAATGCAACTCATGACAGGTATATATGTGATTAAAAGGGGGGAAAAGTGATACTTAGTGATGGTACAATCAGATGAGCATCATTTCAAATATTTATATGCAAGTCACCTGACATTAATAGATAAAGAAAATGAATAAGGATCGTATCATATCTCTTCCAATATCTTCTTGTTTCTGTCAATATAGTGTTTGTCATGGCTCTGTTGTCAAAAAGTGTTGGGCTTAGCAACACCTAATTAGCTCGTTTTGCTTACCAATGTTTTATTATCATTCAATATTTCACTTTTAAAGATCCCTTCTAGAGTATATATTCTTTTGTAGTGGTAGCTAGAAAAAAATCCATCTAGAGCCGACTATTTGAGTTAATTGCAATTCTAAACTCGAAAATGATGAAATTGTCTTTCAATTTCCTCTACTTAAATACTTAACTTAATTGGTCTGACATATGACTTGAACTTATGTAAATGTATCTTTTAACTTGGCCCTATTTGACATCTACTCTCCCAACTTTAGATATGTACAATGGACACTAACTTGTATGAAAATGAACAAGCAGATACATTTGTTCTTTCATCTTTGTAGCATAATACATATAGGACATGTAAGATCTGAATTGTCACGTAGGACGCTACATATGATACATATTTTTATTTTTTGAAATTTAAGTACTTATTTGTAAACATTCAATATTAAATGACATAAATATTAGATAAAATCAAGTTAATGATCACGTTTACATATGTCAATACAAATCCATCAACCTTTGACAATTGAACTAATCCAAAGACATGTTTTCTCCCAATGATAGTGTGGAAGGCTTGACCATGATTAAACCGGTGAGTGATGCAATCAAGAAAATGGCTGATATGGCGCACGACTCCACTGCCCAACAATTGGATGGGCCGGCCTTCCTTTTTGCCAAAATAATTTGAAACAAAGGTAAGTGAAAAAGAATCCACTTTTTCTCTCTTCTGGACCCCTTTTTCTTCACCACCTATTGTCAACAAATGTAGCTGTCAAACAGATTGCCTCCATTCTCATTTATATTACATACCCATATTCTCAAATTCTTAGGATCGTTTGGTTTGATTACACTTTATATTGAAATTAGTTAAATGGAATAAGTTTAATATGAATATAGATTATATTGAGATTAGTTAAGTACGACACATAATAGGTATGTTTTAGAGGTGTGGGGTGTATGCCTAAATCCTAATGTTTAGTTTTAATATTTTATAAATTAATAAAATCAAAAAAATTATGTTAAAATTGTAGAAAATTCAAGTGATTATAAAACAAGTAGGGAAATGTATATTTTGTATATAAGCTGACATGTGCGCGAACATTACGAAAAAAAGAAAATTATTTTCTAACTTGAGACAGTGAAAAGTTAAAAATGTGTTTACCCAATAACGTGATTATGATGGAACATACCTAGTAGGCCTTTGGTGTTTGGACATAAATTTGGAATTATTGATTTGATTGGACATTGATTCGACGTTGAAGTTTTATTTGAACATATAATTTGAATTTCACAAGTTTTCCTTTTTTACGTAAACATGAACACTCATATATAATTGAAAACTATCAAAACTTCAACAATTCTTATACAACCTTTCGAAATGAAACAAGGTAGCAACATATATATCTTAAGTCATAATATTAATAAATCACATGTGTCTTTTATAAATAATTTTTTATTATTACAAACTTTCTAATATACCTAATTTTACAAAGACCCATTGATTCGATAAATCAATAATAATAGTAACTAATTATTCTTTAATAAAAGAATATAATCCTTACACATTATAAGTCTCTTTAGATCGAGCATGAATCTTTTTTATATAACTTAAAATTTCAATTTTTTTTTTACAAAATACGAACTTATAAATAGAATTCTAAGAAAATGAAATCACAAACATGAAAATTAAAATCCCATCTCTTAGGTGAATTAAGGATTTGAAATTAATATTTCAAATTGAAGTCAAAGTTTATCAAATATCATAAACAAACACAGAATTTAGATCCAAATTACATGGTTAAATGAGCCATATATAATAGCAGGGACGTTGCTCTATGTTGTCCTTAGCCTACTTTATAGCTTAGAAAAGATAATTTTGAGTTCCACTAATTATATCCTCCAACTTCGAATTTCATCCCGCTTTATGAGTAATGTTTCCACTATATATTATGTATTAATAATTATACCTGTAATAGTTGTGTTTAACTAGACTAAAGATTAGAAAATTGACCTAATTTCACCATAATTTGGAATTAACCAACAAAACTTCCATAATTAGTGCTCCTAAATTGTCTCTTGAAAACTAGTAAATAAGAACATGCTTATGGGGATTACACCCATACTCCCTCTGTACCTAATTACTTGTCCATTTTTCTTTTTATGGTTGTCCCTAATCACTTGTCCATTTTGACAAATTAAGAAAGGACAATTTTTTTTTACCTATTATACCCTCAATTAATTACTTTGAAAAAGTAGAACTTCTTGAAAATCTTAAATTTTTAATTCATCCACTTCATATTTAATAGGGGTAAAATAGTAAACTCACTATGTCAATAATTGTTTTCTTAATAGGTGTGTCATTCAAAAGTGGACAAGTAATTGGGGACAGAGGGATTATTATATTATGTTCACATTATACAAAAATGGGGATTCTGTCCCCTTTATAGCTTTGTGGGTTCTTCAACCTACTGTTCTAGCACACAAGCCGATGCTTCAATTGCTAAAAAGATATTCTTAACATGATGTAATATTATCCAATTTAGATTAAGTCCGCACAATTTTACACAAGAACCTCAGACTATTAAAAGTATAACACAATTTCTATGTATCATATTTCTTCTTACCTACCAATATGAGACGTTCATATACCCAACAACTTTTCCTTCGAGGAATCGGGATAAAGTAATAAGTATAAACAGTTTGTGCCTTTTCTGTATTGGTGGAAAGATTTCATGAGGAATCAGGTCCCTTTAAGATAAAATTCAACTTTGAACTTATGCTTATTCTAGTGTATTTTTCACTTGTTACAAACAGAATCAAATAAGTCCATAGTTACCTGACTTGGTTATTTATGCTTTGTCCTATAAAGCTGTTATGCCAATATTTCTGGTTAACTTTTGTAAAGTGCACTACATTTTCGAAATGCAATTTTATGATATCATTTTGCAAAATTAAAAGATAGTTTTGAACAACAAACTTATTTGTAGGTTCACTTGATGTTCATTGCACGTTGAATATGATATGTACATAAGTAATTGGATTATTAGAGAATGACTAGTCACGAAGCTTAATCGATTTTACTTGACTGACATTTTTGAGAAACGTAAACCCCGAAAGAAAATGCTAGCAATGCGGTAATTACAATTGTTTTGTTCTTCTTCAGAATTTCTTTTCCTGCTGCCACTAGATAAATCTCGTGCCACTTTTTCGCCATTTTTGCATCATGAAATTCTTCGTCCCCATTCAATCCCTCTTGATCATTTTCTTTTTCCTCTGTATGATGACCTTTCGAACTTTCTTTTTCCTCTTGTTGATTCTCTTCATGACCAGAGCTAACAATTGCTGCCTCGTCGCGTTCATTGTTTTCTGGTAATTCTTTTGGGATGATCACATACAAAATCCCGTCTTCAAGCCTTGCACTGGTATCCTCAGATTTCGATTTTTCAGGTGCTTCCGTTGATTTTTGAAAGCGAATAAATTTATACTCGCCTACTTTCCTTTCTCCACTTACCTTTATATTGCCAAATGTATCAACTTGAAGCCTCACCTCTTCCCTTTTGAATCCTCCTAACAAAATAAATTAACCTCATAATTGTTAAGTTCAATCACTGCAGATAATAATGTTAACAATTGAATGACAAATTTATGCTAAACACATTAGTCTGACTCGAAAATTTGTAAATTAAAATCAAAATGATAACTGAAAAGCAGATTTTTTTTTCGGAAAGCAAAAACGAGGAAATAATCAAATATGAATATGAATACCAGGAAGATCAATAAGAAGATAATGGTTTTCCGCATCCTCTATCCAACCAGAGGAAGGTTCAATATCTTCATATACTGAATTGGCTGAACTTGTCAAATTAGCCCCTCCTCTGTGATCCCCGTAATGTGCCATTAATTAGACTTGTTGGATGAACTTATTGTGTAATAATGTGTTCTGTTGCAATTGAAATTGTACGTATATATATAATTGCCAGAAATAAGAAAATCCACAAGAATATTTAGCATGAATGGTGTTATATTGTTTATATTATTACGAGCATATTCAGATAGCTTTTCTTGCAAGATCCTGCAAATTTTTGTTCTGTTATTTTACCCTGTAACACACAAAACCTATATTTCTTCTTGAGAAAGGCAATGTTCTTATTCTATACTTTGCTTCAATTCAATGCTGATAGTTTGAAGTTGTTGCATCAATTGGAATTCTCTGTCCTTGGTGACTTGAAGGTAAGTTTCCTCCAAGGTTTCCCACATCTCCTTTGCAATAGTGCAGCGGACAATGAAGTAGGTACATGATTTCTTCTGATAGTGTTCCAAAGATCCAACTTCTCAGCAATACATCCTTCTCCTCCGGCCTCCCTATCATCACTGTCACTACCTTTATCACTGGATTTGCCACTGCTACAAGTGGCAACTGTTTTTGCTTCATACTGGACGAGATAGGCTAGTCTCGTGACTTGGATTAGTTGCAACATTTGAGTCCTCCATATCAGTTTAATGGAGATTGAAGCAATGAGATGGTGAAGTGAAGAGGCAGAAAGTGTGTTGGAAGATTATGTCATTTGGCTTCTAAAACAGAGTTTTAGCGGTCAAGAATTATAGCGGAAGAAGGACTTAATTAAAGCTCTGATAACATGAGAAATCTGAGGATAATGTATTGTGCAATGCTTTGTAGTAGCTAATGAAATTTACAGCGCATCATAGTGTATTTATACACTTACAAGTGGTACAGAACGTAGAGAGTAGGTAAGTTTAGAGAGGGATTTGAAGTAGTTTGATTGACACAATGTTCTTCAATCATATCATGTATAATAAATAGAATTTCAAGCCATCAGAATTCAGAAGCATACATAGTGTTCTGTCAAGCATCAATCTTACCAGAAAAGGCAATACAAAAGTTCATTTCATAGTAGATTTCCAAAGAACTAGTTCCATGCATGTCTTAACAAGAACGTATTCAAAAATTTAAATCGTTTAATTGCATACGAAGAGTTAAAAAGAGTATAGAGATGCAAATCTCCTGCTTCGTCAGACACGGAACCAAAATGATTAAAAAGATTCATGTCATATAAGGTTCAAAGAACCATGAAGAGAATCCAGAATAAGACCTTTAGAGTTTGTCAACACATGGTCATACTAATCTTCGACAAATCAAAACCAAGCTGGTTCCAAGATTTCAAAAACTAATAAATAATTTACTATTTTATACCTATTCTGCCCTTATCATTAAGTACTTCTAATTACTTCCAACATTAATGACTTAAATTAGAAGTGCTATAATAAAATTATACTTTTATTTATTATTTTTTAAGAATTTGTCTAGTCAGATATGGGTAAATCATCATATCATATCATATCTTACTATAAGTGGGAAGCTTGAAAGATGAAAAGTTAGATTACCATTTTACCCCTACATTAAATTAAACATCTAATTAATTAAATAATATTATTTTAATTATTTTTTGAATTGTAAGTTATTTATTAGAAAAGGAATATGGAAGAACAAGAGTCAATTAGGATTTCTAGAATTTTAAATAAGTACATGAATCAAGGTTTTGTGGAAGAAGAAGAGCCAATTAGGATTTCTAGAATTTTAAACGGAAAAGGGCCAAAAATACCCATAAACTATCAGAAAAGGTTTAAATATACCCATCATCCATCTATTGAGCTAAAAATACCCCTCAGTCCACCTTTTTGGTCCATTATTACCCTTAAAACTAACAACCTTTTGTTTTTGAATTATTATTTCTATTAATTATTATGTGGCATCTTTCTATTGGATAAATTTTAATATCAACCCACCAAAATTTTATCCTACCCACCCGACCCATACCCACATCCCTTAACCCAAACCCAATTAAAAGTTCCATCAAAAATAAAGATTGAATCATCTCTTCTCTCCCCCCTTGAACCTAATAACCTATTTTTCTTCTTCCTTCTTTTGTATTAAGCAATTTCAAGATCAATTTCACCTCAAATGTTTAGATTTTTAGTGTTATATTTCGTTGAAGTTGAAGATTCAAGTTGTAGCCTTGATTTTTGAAGTTACTTTAGCTTAAAAACACTTAACATTAGTCAATCTTACTGTGTTATTGATACAAATAAGAGTTCGTATGGTGTTGGTTGTAGTTGATTGCAGAAACATGTCAGCCAGATCAAGAAACAAAGATGACATTTTCTAATTTGAATGTTGTACTATGTGAACATTCTTGTATTTCATTGTGCCACGAAATGACTTTACATTTCTGGAAAAATCAAATCCAAATTCACCCAAACTATAAAATTGTAAGAGTATTGAATAATACCAAGTCGATGAAATTAGAACTAAAATAGCTACAAAGCTACACCTAAACTCGATCAAAATAACAACAAAACTATACCTAAATTCTACCAAAACCAAAACTTCAAAAATCAATGTTGCAACTTGAATCCTTCAACTTTAATGAAGTATTGCACTGAAATTCTGAACATTTGTACAAGAATCAAAGTTTTCCTCTTTTAATCTTAAATTAAAGAATATGAAGAGTTGTAGCTAAATCAATATATATATATTTACCACTATCAAATACAAAATTGTCATATTGCATTCTTCCACTAGCATTTCTACGTACTCCTATGGTAAAATTCTTTCTTTTTTCATCTTCTATTTGTTTATAAGATTTTGATCATTTATAGATTTTTTTAAATTGCAAAGGATTGTTTCAATTCTAATTCTTTATTTATGATTGTTTCTCTTTCTGGAATTTCTTGTTACTATTTTGTGTAGAAATGTAAAATCACTATACATATTGTTTTGCAATGTTATCCGATACTATTTGGCTTGGAGTAATTTTGGTATTTTCAACTAATTACTAATAATTATACTTATTGTGTTCACAACTACAATGTTTTAGAAATACAAATGGACACAAGAGAGGATTTTATTTTTTAAAATTTTATTTTGCTTTTGCTTAAACTAATCAATAGTTGAAGTGTCTATATTCATGAATTCAGATGAAGAGGAAAGAGATAAAAAAAAAAAAAATTAGGATGGAGTTCTATTGATACAACTACATAATCTCTTTCAATGCTATGAAATTATTCGGTGGATTAAAATAAACTTTTTTTACTTAATGCATACTAATTGAACATTTTTTAAGAATTTTTTTCTAATACTCTGAACTAGTTTATTTTATTCATCTAAATGATTGTTTTGCTTTTAAAATTAATAACGATATTCTCTGCATTTAATTTTTAAAGCTGGTATGATTTTTTTTTTATAAACCAACTAAATTAATTTATGATATAAGAGTAACAATAAAGCGTATGAAGAATCTCTCCAAAATCTGCTCTTTGATCAATGATTCATCGGCTAGGCTCCGATAATGCAATTCCAAGAGGAGTCGGTAGTTGGGCACTGGATCCCATCTTCACTTTATTTAGAAACACCTAAAAGAATTTTGAGGAAGATGAATTCATAAAGTTAGAAATATCAAGTATGACTGCTACAATGACTAAGTTTGATTACCTTATATATATATGAACTAAATTCATTTGATTCGACATTTTCAAGGTTTTTTTTATTAAATTATATATGCAAGGTTTGTTTCATTGCTTTAAAGTTATGCATAGGATCGATCTAATACTATAATGTATAATTTCACCCTTATTTTTAAAGGAAATAAATAGTAAAATGAATTGATTGAGGTTAAGTTGGTATTACATTTTAAAATATAAATTTATTTAACTTTATGAGAGTTTTTAAATATTGACGTATAGCTTCCTCATTCTGTAAAAATCAGCTTCTTCCAAATTAGCTTACCAACTTGTATTTGATTAAACACGGGTAAATCTTTTGGCAAAGTCAGGGTGTTGTTATTAGACCTTAAACTAGAGTGTACATGATCGGGTTGGTTCGGGTTTTTTAAATATCAAACCAAACTATTTGTGTAAAATTTTAAATTTATAAACCAAACCAAACTAATAAAATTCGGATTTTTTCGGGTTTTTCAACCTCGGGTTGGTTCGGGTTTTTTAAATACCAAACCAAACCATTGTGTCGAATTTTTAAATTTATAAATCAAACCAAACTAATAAACCTCGGATTTTTTAAGATTTTTGGATTTTTTCGGTAAAGTTTGCATACAAACATATAATTAACTTGTGCTCCAAATATTTCTTTAGTCCAACCAAAATACAACTATCTAAGGTATTTCTTAAAAAAATAACACAAAATATGAGATGAGTACTGATGATACAAAAATATTCAATAAAAAATAATAATGAAATCATCATATAAAATAAATATTGTAAAGTCATAATGAAAATGTTCATAATTTAAAAGTAGTGAACCTTAGGCCTTCTTTTCTTCGTCTTTTCAGTTGTTTTGTTCCTTTTTGCCAAGTAGTGTCCATGTTTTGACTCAAACTCCAAGTACCTGAAACTTAAGGATTTACATCAGTTATTGAGACAAAATATGCATTTGAGGACACTAATTTTATTAAAATAAAGCCCTAAATGAATTCAAATTGTGGACTCATCAACACCCCCAACTTAAACTTTTTCTTGTAAATCATGCCAAAATAAGTTTAATAAGTATTAGTTACATTACTAAATATTTAAGAAAAATTAAAATTTGATTATGTATTTTAATTGTCTAAACCAATGTAAAACTAAAGAACAAATATTCAATATTATTGTCATTCTTAGCGTTGATTTGATTTTCTTTTTGCATTAGTATTAATTTGATTTTAATTTAAGTTTTATTATAATTATCAACATCTATGAACTATAATCTTTATTGGATCATTTCGAATTCTAAGTTTTAAACCTGAAATAATATATTAAAAGATAAAAACTAAATATTTTAAAATTATATCAAACTAAATATTTTTATGTATAAAATAAAATTTTAAAATTACATATATAATGTCGGGTTGGTTTTTTTAGTTAAAATCAAACCAACCCAAATATTGTCGGATTTTTTTTTTTCAATACCAAACCACTAGTCGGATTTTTTTTTTCCAATTTGACTCAGTTTGCGGTTTGATTCGATTTTCGGTTAGATTTTATACAACCCTACCTTAAACAACACATTTTTGCTGCAAGGTGTATCTAAAGTTTCCATGGCAGTCCTGATATTTTCTGTGCATAACTTTATTGAGAACTAATATTTCATTAAAACTGAATGATTGTTCCAATGAAACATATAGTTTCTTTTTCATATTTGGAGATGAGATAATTTTTCGGTTTCTCAATCTTTTCATTCTTGATCTGTACCCACTCCATTGGGGTTCTGCTGAGAATTTTTTGAGACATAATGAGACTTGATTAAAAAGTTATCTTCATACAAGAACAAATTTATTAACAAAAAGGATAAGTCGAATTCACATGTTTGGAGCCATGGTGATTTTTTTGGTTTTCATTTGTACATGTTTATAGATTGTAACGATGGAGATAAATTAAAAGTCAGTATCACATGTCTTATTATATAATTTGGAAAAGTTCTTTTAAGTAAATAGGATATTAGTCATTTGATGCAACATAGTACCTTGGTTGATGTTGTCAAAAAATTTATTGATAAATATAAAGATTTAAGTAATTTAATTCAAAGTTCTAAAATATCATATAAAGTTGTACTATTATTTAACTTTAAAATCTTAGAAATATAGTGTATCTTTCTCTTGTTACAATCAGAATCGAATAAGTCCTTAGTTACCTCCAATTGACTTGAATATTTGTTTTTTTTTATACCCTTCCTAGGGTGCTCCCACCCTTTTTGGAGTCCAGAACCTAAATAAGCCACAAAAAAATAAAAATGACCAAAATAAGTCACTATTCTAGTAAGTAACTAAAATAGGCTTAGTGGAAGAAAAAATTTCGTTTTATGCAATATTCCAAACGTTTTCCGTTAGTCTCATAACGTGTATATTTTAATATATAACGAAACTATTTTTTACACTTTGTAAAGTTGAAGTTTTTCTTACACTTTATAAAGTGAAAGAAAAAATTATGTTTTATAAAGAGGAATATTTTTCACGTTTTGCATTAAATTGTATCTCTTTATGAAGCTTTTGCAGTGTTTGTCATACAATTATATTGATTTGACATATCATAAAAATGGAAAAAATTATTAAATTATGTTTTTTTATTTTTTTATTTTGAAAACTCCTCCAAACTCTATTTAAGGATGTTCAAACATTGCCCTTCAACATCTTTAGTCTTCTATTTTTCTTCATTTCAATCACAAAAAGATGTCTTCTGAACCAAAAGTTAAAGTTTCAATTTATTGGGATGACGAAATTATACATGACGGAAATACCGTTTATTATAGACACCCAAATACAATGCAAAATATTAAATTAATGTTCGATTTCACAAATTTCTTTCATCAATTTATAAAAGAATGGGTATAAATAGTACTGATTATAATTTGATTATAGTCGAAAAATACCCCACTTTATTTTTATCAAAAGGACAAGTAAATTTTGGAGAGTGGATTATCTATAATGACGAATCGTTAACCGACTTTTTGAGGGTTCAAAATGACTACATAGATCAAATCAAGTTAACAATACTTGAAATCTATGTTAGGAAGGAGCCTAAGACTAGTCAACAACGTTCTCCTATAACAATACTTGAAAAATATTCCTCTTTGTAAATCATATTTTTTTCTTCCACTTTATAAAGTGTAAGAAAAACTTCCACTTTACAAAGTGTAAGAAAAACTTACAATTTACAAAGTGTAAAAAATAGTTTCGTTATATATTAAAATATACACGTTATAAAACTAACGGAAAACGTTGGAATATTACATAAAACGAAATTTTTTTTTCCACTAAGCCTATTTTAGTTACTTACTAGATAGTGGCTTATTTTGGTCATTTTTATCTTTTTGTGGCTTATTTAGGTTTCAGACTCCCCCTTTTGCTCCCTTTATGACTCGAACTCGCAACCTTTGGATTGAAAGTGAAGGGTGCTTACCTTCGTGACTTGAATATTTGTTGCTTTGTCCTATAAAGTTGTTGTGCAAATATTTCTGGTTACTTTTGTGAAGTCCAATACATTTTCGAAATGCAATTTTATGAAATCATTTTGCAAAACTAGATGACAGTTTTGAACAACAAACTTTTATTTTGTAGGTTCACTTGATGTCCATTGCACGTCGAATATATTATCTACATTAGTAATTGGATTATTTGTCACATGATCATAATGGGAGAAATACCAATCACGACGCTTGATTGATTTTACTTGACTTAGATTTTTTAGAAATAAAAACCCCGAAAGAAAATGCAAGCACTGCTGTAATTACAATTGATTTGTTCTTCCTCAGAATTCTTTTCCTGCTACCACTGGACCTCCCTCGTGCCACTTCTTCGCCATTTTTGCATCATTGAATTTTCGTCCTCACTCAATCCTTCTATGTCATTTTCTTTTTGCTCTGAAACATCACCATTTCCTCTGTATCCTTTTCTTGATCATCTGCTGTTGGGAAAGGCAAGACATTAATAAGAATGCCAGACAGGATAATAACGGAATAATTCTCAAATCTAAACTTTCCCTTTCAATTTGAACCAAGAGAAGACAACCAAATCAAGCAATATGAAGAATGGACAGCAAGTATAATAACCAAACTAAAGTAACAAGATAAGAATAAGACAATCACACAAGACACAACGATTTACGTGGAAAATCCTTCGATGTGAAGAGTAAAAAAAACACAGGACCAAAAGCTCCACTATAAACACCAAGAGTTACAAAATTGTTCTCCAAAATTGGCCACAAAACAAGAGCCAAACAACGAGCAACAACAAATCAAGATTGCACTAAAACTAGAGAATTAAAGAAGAGATTTCACCCCAAAACGCGCTACTGTTCACGCACTCAAAGCAGAAGCTACAGACATTCAAATCCGATCTCCACCGTTGAATTGCAAGAACCAGATGCTGAGAACTCTCAGTTCAAATTTGAGCACGATCCAACGGTTAACGAAGTGGTAAACTCTGTCTGAAGCGAACTGCCTCAGCAGAAAATTTTCAAAAGCAAAAACGAGATTTTTCTCTTTTCTGCTCAATCTCTAAAACGAATCTCTCTTGATTTTTCTCTCTTGTGTTTCTGGAAAAAAAAAATCCTAAACCCAACATCTTCATGGCCAGAGCTATCATGTGCTGTCTCGTCGTGTTCATTGTTTTCTGGTACTTCTTTGGGAATGATCACATACAGAATCCCGTCTTCAAGTCTCACGCTGGTATCCTCAGATTTCGACTTTTCAGGTGCTTTAGTTGATTTTTGAAAGCGAATAGATTTATATTCTCTTACCTTCCTTTCTCCACTTACCATTATATTGCCAAATATATCAACTTGAAGCTTCACTTCCTCCCTTTTGAACCCTTTAAACAGATTAAAAGAGCAAGATTAAAAAAATAAAATAAACATCATAATTGATAATGATTGACTGAATAATGGAAATGATGACCAAAAAAGCAGATATAAACTAGGAAAGTATACCAGGGAGATCAATAAGAAGATAATGGTTTTGGGTATCTTCTATCCAGCTGGAAGAAGGTTCAATACCTTCGTATACCGAATTAACTGAAGTAGGCCAATTAGCCCCTCTTTTGTAATACTCATAATGTGCCATTAATTGTTAGACTTGTTGGATGAACTTACTGTGTAATAATTTTATTGATGAAACAGTTAGTTGATGCATATTGTTTATTTTGTTATGAGCATATTCAAATAGCTTTTCTTGCGAGATGCTGCAAATTTTTATTCGATTCTTTTACCCTGTAGGCAAAGCCTATATTTCTTCTTGACAAAGGCAATGTTTTTATTCTGTGCTTTGCTTCAATTCAAATAGTAAAAAAGATAGTGTTGACACCTAATTTTGACCCTCCCCGGTAACAATTAATTTCGAGCTTCTTAATTTTCAAACGATTTAAAGTAATCAATTTTAGAAATTTTGAAATAAATAAATAAATAAATATATGTAATAGAATAGTTTGCAAGTTATTTCAAATAGTTTGTCACTTGTTATAATTTTTAAATAATAATATGTCTTTTATATAATTATGTATATAATTAGTGTATTTTATAAATATTAGAAAATCGTCTCAAAAGATGTTAGTTTTACTTAAATAGTTGGTTAATTAGTTTAGTTATATAATGGTTTATATTTTGAGTTAATTAGTTTATGATTAAATTAATTATTTTATTTCGTTAAGACTAAGAAGCTCGTAAATTAATTATATGAATTCGTTCTATTTAAATTTTAACCAAATTTGTCAATCGAGCTCATCCGGTTAAATTCCAAATCCCAATCGGCCACAATTGAACTCGAGGGGGCCATATCTTAATTTGGAACATAGCATTTTATTTATGAAAGCAGCCAGTTGCCTTTCAATTCTTTAAAAGGCCAAAATTTGGGCCATTTTTCCTCACATTACAGCAGCCCACAATCCCAATACAACAGCACAACCCCTTCATCCGTTTTTCCCCACATCCCATTTAATTTCCCAGCCGACCCAACCAATTAATCCCCAACCCGGCCCATTTCCTTGATCCAAAAATAATACGCATTCATTCCTAACAATACAACAGCAACGCCTAAACCAAACAGACCCAAGACCTCTTCACGCGACAAAGCAGCGAGGAGCAGAGAGAGTACTCTGTTCCTCCTTGTCCTCTTCCTTCACAGGCAGCAAGCAGAAGCACGCGTTTTTCCCTTTCCTCTTTCGGAATAGGGCGAAAATTTTAGAGAAAGTAGGTTTTCCTTTAATGGTGAAAGGTTTTTGAAATTCAAATTTGTAGTCCTTGAAGTTGAAGTTGCCCTCATCTTTTCCCCCCAAAAATCCGAACCCTAATTTCCCCTTATATAAACACCTTTTCTGTTCATTTGTGGGGGGGATTTTTTGGAGTTTAAAAAAATTTGTGTTAGAGAATGTTAGAGAAAAGAGGGGAGATTTTTTTTGGAATTTTGGAGAAACACCAAAGCTACTGGTTAAGACACTTATACACAAATACTTAGAAAAGAAGAGTTGGAAAAATTCACAAGGCAAAGAAACTCATAAGCCACAAAGGATGCTTTAGAAACACACCTAGATCCTTTAGTTTTTCTTCTTTCTTTGTGGGTTGTTGGAAACTTGCCGGAATCCTCGGAGTTTTCCGGAGTTGTGGTGGAAGAGCTCGTCTTAGCCCGTCATCGTCTCGTCGCTGCCCAGAAGAAGGTAACACGTCCTCCTTTATACTATCTTCTTCCCTCTTTGTCTGTTTCAAAAAAAAAAAAAAAAAAACTTATGTCGGAAAAGCCTCATTAAGTGACCGGTTCACTGTTAGTTGTTGAGTTGGTGATATATTGATGCGGTTTGATGTCAAATTAATGTTATGTTCTGTATTAGCATCAGTGCTCTTCTGCTCCTTTGTTTGGATTCACTTTTGCTATTTTTCTTCTTGTATGTCTGCCTTAAAGTCTTTGAGTCTGTATCTTTTATTCTTGCTGTCTTTTAACGTCAATAGTTTCATTCAATGTTGCTACTGTTAATGATGATTTTCTTTTCAAAATGACATCAGAATGTCAAAGCTAACTAATGTGGAATTTATATGTTGTTTTATCTATTATTTGTTGTTGTAGTAACTCGTTTTTGTCATTTTCTTATGTTCCATGTTGTTTTACTGCCTAGCTAAACATGTTTGACTCGAGTTTACGTCTTCGCTTTGCTTAAAATCTAATCGAAAATACTCACTACTTGTAGCAAGTTTACAAAAATGTGGAATGTTGTTTCTTCCCAATTTTCTCTTTACTTCTAGTTCTTGTTCCCTTCCCAATTGCTAGTGTTATTTGATGTCTTATTATATCTTAGTCTGCAGCCTATTGTTCTAAGAAAAAGATTTGTTCATTAATGTGGTCATGTTTTGCATCAAATTAGCATTCGCCTGACGACTAGTAAGCTTTATGTGTCCGCCGATTATGAGCACAAAAGTGTTAATGTATTAACATGTTCTGTTGTGTTTATTAAAGTATTATAGGTTTGCTTTTGATTGTGCCTTATTTGATAGCTACTAATCTATCCTTTCCTTTCCCTAAACTGGTCACTTGTTTGTTAGCATATAATTTCCTAAAGCTATTACCATTTAAGATCGAAGCTTGTCCAAGTAAAAGTGACCCAATGAAATATAATTCCTGCCTGATATGTAGCATGTCCTCTACCTCTTTTATGTTGTGAATTTTATTGTTTACCAATCACCTATTCATTGAATAAGTTTGCCCTCATTGGACCCATTTTTGCTCCCTTAGGATCTTACTGTTAGGCCTATGCACGTATGCATGTTTATTTTTTTATTTTTTTCTTAGAACTTTCTTATGCTCCAAAGCTTGATAGTCTAGCTTTTAGATTTATTTACTCCATGTAATGTAGTGAGTTTGGTGATATATTGTTGCAGATTGCATGGGCTTACTTTATTTAATTAAGTCATGTCTCATTTGTGTTTTATTTTCGCCTCAAATGCTAATCATTATTATTATTATTTTTGTTGCATGTGAAACTCCTTCCGAGTCCTCACGGACTTTATTTCCTCTCCTTGCATTTTCTTGTTGAGCCACGAAGGCTCAAACCCTTCCCTTCGAGTCAGCCGGCCTTTGGAACTGACGGACAGGTTGAATGCACTTAAAAGGGAGCTGTAAATTGAACTTTCAGGCCTTAAAAAACCAAAAGAAGGCAGTATACATGACCTATACAGCTGTATACACAAGTATACACGGAAAAAACAGCAATATACAGGTCTGGAAAGCCGATACAGGTGCTGGAAATGTGTAGTGGACTGAATACACTCGGTATACGGTCCGATATACACAAAAACGTGCCTGAATACGACCCATATACAACGATATACCTTTGCTGTATACACAGGTGTTTGGGAACGAAAATGGGCTGAGGGAGGCCCAAAAACGCAGCAAAGGCCCAAATTCAATTTTCTTGTCTATGCTTTGTTTTATTCGTTCGACTAACACTTTCATTTCTTATGGTTAATTTTAATTAAACCCCAAAGGTAGCCATTTCTCTTTTATATTTTTAAAATAAATATTCATTCATATAATTTATTTACTTAGCCTTTATTTAATTTCGGTCTTGTTATCTCCTTAAGTCATTTCCCTTAGAAAAATTCCCCTTTAGTTCATCCCCTCTTAAGATAATAATAATAAAAATAATAATAAATAAATAAAATAAAAAAATGGTCATAAATGAGTTCTTTTACTTATTTAAAATTTCGGAAAAAAAAAAATTTAGTCAAAATAAATGATGTTCTTTTACCTAGTTAAAATTTCAAAAGTTAGTTTAAATAAATGAGTTTTTTCTTACTTGGTTAGAATCTCAATAAAATGAGTTTTTTTTACTTAGTTAAAATTCTAAAATTAGTCAAAGTCGTTAGGAGTTCTTTTACTTAGTTGAAATTTCAAAGTTAGTCAAAAATCACCTTTTGTCAAATCGCCGGTCAATCGCAAGTTAGCGGGCATTTCGAGGGCCTAACACCTTCTCGGAATGTACATTGAACTTTGAACCCTTTTATTTTCAATTGATCTTATCTGTTTAAATCTTTTGAAAACCTTGAAGTTTTTCTTGATTTTTTACTAAAAATTAAGTAGCGACTCTGTCCTTTTGGAAATTCGATTTCTCTTAAACCATAAGTTTAATCGATTTTTTGAAAACTAAGTCATTTTTTCTTTTATATATATTTTAAATAAAACAGATAGTTGGTCATTATTGCTATTAATCCTAGTCACATTTTGACATTACATAGAGGTTTATAGGCTCCAGATAACCACAATGGCCAAACCCCTCCATTACAATGTTGTATGTCACCTTGTTGGACGCAAACCCAGCACACTACATGTTACGATACAACTGCAATGCTTGGACAAACTCCCGATTAACCATCTCACAGAACAGTTTGTGCGCAGCTTTTCCAAGGCAATTGATTATTCCAAATTTTAGCCCTTTTAATTTATCTAATGACGAAACTGATCATAAAATTTAAAATTAGGTTTTTTTTTAATAAAAAGAGATACAAACTTATGGATAAGGTTTGAGAAAATGAAATCACAAACATAAAATTGAAATCCTATCTCTCAGGTGAATTTGAGATTTGAAATTAAAATTAAATTTTTGATCAAATATCATAAACAAACACAATTTTTTAAATTGCATGGTTAAATGAGCCATATTAACAGAGACGTTGCTCTATGTTGTCCTTCAGCCTATACTTTATAGCTTAGAAAAGTTCATTTTGAATTCCACTAATTATATCCCCAAACTTTGAATTCCATTCCACTTTATGAGTAATGTTTCCACTATACACTTGTATTAATATAAGGGAAAAAAACTTACCTATACAATTTAATTAAATAATTATACCTATAATAGTTGGGTTTAGATAGACTTAATAAGTTTAGAAAATTGCCCTAATTTCACCATAATGTTGGAAATAACCAACAAAACTTCCAGAATTAGTGCTCTTAAATTGTCTCCTGAAAAGTAGTAAATAAGAACATGCTTATGGGGATTACACGCATATTACATTATGTTCACATTATACAAAAAAAAAAAAAAAGGGATTCTCCACTTACCAATATATTGCCAAATGTATCAACTTGAAGCTTCACCTCCTCCCTTTTGAAGTCTTATAACAAATTAAAAGAGCAAGATAACAATAAAACAAATTAACCTCAACGATTGACTAAATAATTTATGTTAAAACACATTAGTCTGACTCGAAAATTTGTAGATTACAATTAGATTACTGGCAATGGGACAGTGCGGGTCAAGGCGGAGCGGGTTTAGAGGGGCAGAGGGGGCGGGTTGAATTTTTTATTTTTTTTAAATTTAACGCGGGTGGGTTAGGGATTTCCAATATGCTTTGTCTTAATTCGTTCTTTTGCTCTCTCGGTTCTCTCATTATTGATCCGGAGAGTAAAAGACTGAAACTATTATTCAAAACTGTAACTATTTTCAACCCTCACAAATAGCCTAACATATTAATAATAAAATAATCTATTAGTTGACACACCTTTTTACAATTTATATTATCATATAATAGTAGTTATTTATGTGATTAACTCTTTCGGTCCAAATGTAAGTGACATCGTTAAAATTTCGAAATCTAAAATTTTAATCTTCGACAAATCAAAATCAAGCTGGTCCAAGATTTCAAGAACTCCTGCAATTGATGAAGAAATTAGGACACGGAAAATCATTTTGTACCTCAACAAAATAACATCACCATGCTATACTAAGTAGTAAGAATTACAGGGAATATATGTAGAAGACATCACACACTTGAACTGATGAATAACATAGTATTTTCTAGGCCTATTTTCTATGTATACTAGAAAGTAATGGCCCATGCAAGTATGGACCAAAATTATTAAGTATTTTCTTTTTGTTAAGTTTTTGTTTTTACGTGAAATTGGAGAAAAGAAGTTTGATGGATCTAAGGGTGTGTTCGTTATGTAATATGTTAACTTTTTTTTATATTTGATCAGTTATAATCTTTGCAATATATTTTCTCTAGAAAATAAGTTATTTTTTTCTTTTGAAATGAGAAAAATGATTTCTATAATAGACCTATGAAAAAAAAAGTTACACATATGACATTCTACATTGATAATGTCTTCCTCTGTTTTCAACCACACCTCATCTTTACCCCATAATATGGACCCCCCCCCCCCCCCCTTAATCTTCATCCTCACAAGCTCACACACCCCTACCCTCTACCTTCACCTCTTATAGTATTTGTCTAAACTATATAAAATGCTTTTAAGATAATAATTTTGCTTTTAAGAAACATATTTATTTTCCTAGAAATCATTTCTAAAATAATATTTTTAATCTTAACAAACACATACTAAGTAATTATTAATCATATACTCATAGTATTGCATACTAAAAGTTGAGTACGCTCTCGATTCATGAATAGCGGATGATTGTCAAATGATAAATTATTAATACTCATGGAAACATTATACCATTAGATACTTAAAGCGATATTTTATACACATATAGAGTATTACTATTTATATATTAACAAAACTATGAAAGATGATTCATTTTTTTCAATAGTTATCAATGTTTTTATTTTACTTTTTTTACCAAAAGCACATTACGAAATAATTTTATTAATTATATTTTAAAATTTAAAATTTAAACTAAAATTATTTTATATTTACCCTTTTTTTCAAATTATTAGTACTTTATATAATTATTTAATAATAGAATAATATTAAAAGCAAATAACAAACCTTTATTAATATGTTATTAAACAAGTAAAAGGAAAAATGGTCAATCAATCAAGTAATAAAAAGGAAGAAAGAGTATATGCCATGTGTTTATAACTAAAATTTTATTATTCAATTATGATATACATATTACTTCAATAAATTATTTAATTATCATATATCTCCACTCTCACTTTAAATACACAGGTATGAATAAGTAATAATCCTTCATCAAATTCAACTGAAAAATATATGAAGTTAATTAAAGTAGAGTAATTTACACCTTTTAAATTATTAATTTGGGTATAAAACAAATAATTATCTTTCATAAAATTAAAATGAAAATGGAAAATATATGGGGAAATTAGAGTGCAATTGACAAGTGTTATCTCAATGTGTCAGTTTGGAAAGTTTAATGATCCCACGATACTCAATGACATTTCACCTTAGGACATCATCTGTAATTTAAGAGAAAAATGTGATTTCTTTTTAGAGTTATTGATAAAGTCTAAATAAATAAACATCTTTTTATTGTTATTGATAAGGTCTAAATAAATAAGTACGAAGGATTACCCTCTTAAGCAAACAAATCTTGCAAAGTGTTTAAAGATCATAATACCCTCATTTTTTTAAATGACTTAAAATTAACATGTTGAAACTCCTATTATATAAATTAGAAGTGGATGGCTTGTGCCAGCATGGGCCAAACATTTCAAGTGGGACACATATATGAAGACTGCATATATATTAAGTACATAACAACTGTGACACAATCAAAATTATATATTAGTGTTGAAGCAAAGTATTATAACATAGGTAGGTACATTTTATTTGCATAGGCAAAAGGAAAACGATTCATTATGGCTATGCTTGCTGCAGTGACAAAAATGGCTCCAATCACATTGCAAAGTGTAGCCGACATGGCTTTTCACTGATAAAAAGATTAAAGTACAACAGTTAGTTGAAGTTCTGAATGTAGGAAGTAGCAGTTCTTAAAAGGTAAAATGGTATAGTTTATGGAGAAGTTTATATACCTTGTTATAGTGTTTTGGAAGGGGAGTCTTCACCTCTAGAACATGCTTGTGATGGGAAGTGGCTCTCTTGCTTGTCTTTTTTGTTGTGACAGGATTTTCAATCTTCCTTTTGCTGCTTTCTGGTTCCTGCTGTGTCCATTGGAGCAGGTGATGATGGTGCACTGATGATGTTTTCTTTTCCCGCATATGACAAGATAATTAATTTTTCAGGAGTTCCATTCATTGTTTTAGCAGATGACTTTTTTACTTGAATGGTGAATGTCTTTCCAGTTAATTGTCTCTTCACATTTGCAAGAGGGAGCATTTATTTCTAGGGGAGGTGTTTGAATTTGTATGGATGAGAAAAGATTAGTTAACAATAGACATTTGTATTGTATTTTCTTTTAATTAGGCGTAATATATACTTTAGATCTCTTCTGAAGTGAGATGTAACATTGTTTCAGCAGGTTGATCTGCGATCAGTGCTGTTGTTGAACCACTGTCGTCTGTATTGGTGATGTCAAATTGGCATCTGTTGTAAAAATAGATAAGATAATGAAAAGTAGAGAGGTAAAAGTAGATGATTTAAAATTGTAACTCGACAAGAAAGACATAAAAATGCAATTTAGGTGGAAAGGCAAAAAGAGAAATTTGGCATGCAAATTCATTATCACTACTGATAGAAGCAAAACTAACTTAAGGTTGAATAAGGTGACAATATTAGAAATGAGTTAGCAAAAGTAAAAATTTGCTTTAAAGTATTAAGAGTCACAGTTATAAGAAGAAAGCTACTCTGAATGGTTAGATACAAGGAAAAATTGTTGCATGGTCATTCTAAAGAAAACCACCGTTGATTTGAAGCTTATGCAACCACACGAACACAAAGCGAGAACGAAGAAGCTGCATTACACAGAAAGACCAGACCAAAAGAAGGAGAACAAACTATCAGCTACCAATGGCAAAATCGAATATATAGACTTTATACAATAATAAAGAGATAAGTGGTTAAAACACACCTAAACTATACCTTTTTTTGAGTTTCATACCCGAACTATCGAAAGTGTGAGAAAGACACCTAAACTATTACATTTTATTTTGAAAAACACACCTGAAGTAAAATATGATAGTGTGTGTATTACACTCTCTCAATTATTATTTTTTAAATGCCACATAGATTGCCACATGGAAACAAATTCCACCATGTCAAAAGATTAAAGTTTAACTTTCAACATGTAGAAGCATCTTTCTCTGTTTCTCAGTTGAGTCTCTTTGGTGTGTGAAAATTTTGAGTAAATTTAGGGTTTTCACTATTAATTCACAAATTCATCATGGTTTGAAGGTTAGTTACTCATTTGTCAAAAAATGTTAGGGTTCTTATTTTTGTCTCAAAATATTAACGATTTTGTATAATTTTTTAGGTTTTGATCCATACCATTTGAAAAGAGTTGAAAGGAGAAGAAATTGACTACATAAGGTACTCTTTCTTTACTCCTGAACTTAATTTTCGTACTGGTGGCGATTTTTAGCTACTGATTTCATGAACAATAGTTGGCTTATTAAACTTTGCATATTTCAATTGTTCTAAGGTAATGGACACTAAGTACGTAAATTTGAGG
>JAJOOR010001990.1:0-53939 GCA_036250505.1 Solanum acaule | reverse complement strand
AAAAAAAAAAAAAAAAAAAAAAAAACCTGCTAGTACTCTCCTATTCACACCTCGTTCTAATTTTGTGACTGAGGTAACTAAGAGAGAATGCGAAATTCTACGGTTGAAGAAGATGAGCCGAGCTGTTGCAGATTTTAAGATTTTTTTTCAGATTTGCAGATGATTTTCATATTATTATTGGCCTGTGATATATATTACTCCCTCTGTCCCAATTTATGGGACTTACTTTCCTTTTTGGTCAGTCCTAAAAAGAATGACACATTTCTATATTAAGTAACAGTTTAACTTTAAAATGTCTACTTTACCCTTAATGAAATGATTTATAGTCACACAAATTTCTATCATTCATTTTGGACCACAAGTTTTAAAAGTCTTCCCTTCTTAAACTCCGTGCCGAGTTAAACTACCTCATATAAAATGGGACGGAGGGAGTAATATTTTAAATCACAGATTATGTTTAGGTCTTTTAGGTTCAGTTAATATCTCCTGCCATTGTCATCTTCTCCTATGATCTTCACTTTGATTAGCTTACTTTTGTGCTCTCTCTTTCTATAAGTAAGACCCTCATTTCTTCGTATTCAAAACTGATAAAGACTATGAGTTAATGTTAGCTGGGTGGGGTGCTATAAAGACATTTCTTGATGCCTTGAATCAATGAAGATGAGATTCCTCTATTAATTTGGGAATCCTTGGAATTATGCTAATATCCTTTTATATGTAGCATATCCTTTTATATGTAGCTCATGAAGAATAAAAAAATTGTGAAGTAAAATATGGGTTGCCTTATATTCTTGAGATTTTTGTTAGACCTGTTGATTATTCTTTATGTATTTTTAAGTTACTTGCATACATTTCTTTATGGTTTAGATTAGATGTTAATCTAAATTTCTTTTAGGCCATTGTCATTATTTCCTTGTTTTCTGTTTGCTTATATTTTACTCCCTCCATCCCAATTTATGTGATGAGTTTGACTGGGCACAGGGTTTAAGATATATGGGAAGACTTTGCAATGTTCCAAAATTATCCTTAAAATAAATGAATCTTTGAATAGAAGAGTACACCTTTGTGGAGTTTTTGCTAAATAAGTGGGAACCCAACATGGGTAATTTTTTTGTTTTGTTTTGAAGTTCGTAACTTTGTATTTCTATAAATGTTAAAAAACAAACTCAGTACTTCGGTATACTGAACCCAATTTACAGCAAAAAAAACTCTTAAGAAACTGAAGCTATTCTAATCTCCTAAATGGAGTCTAGTGCATCTAGAATTTCTACAGTTTCTTTTGAGTGTGCCTGTCTACACCAAAAACAAAAGAGCAGAATACAGTTCACTTTTATCTTCTGCAATGAGTTGCTCCTATTCTCAAAACATCTGGAATTCCTTTCTTTCCAAACTGTCCACCATATGATAGGTGGTACAATTCTCCATCTGGCGCTGTCTCTAACCTCCCATCCTGCTTCTTCCCAGCTTGCTAAAGTCGCTGATAGGTTTCCTGGCATTGTCCATGTGATGCCTCTGAGAGCCAGAAACATCCTCCATATTTGACTTGTGATTTTGCAATGTTGGAAAAGGTCTCACTGTCTCAGTACATAAACTGCATCTAGGGCATATAGTAATCCCTCTTTTCATCAGGTTGTCTTGGCCCTTGGGTGAGAACAGCTTCTCTTGTCAGAAGCCAGAAGCCTGACAAAACAATTAACCTTAAAACGTACCTTGGTCTTCCAAATATGTTTCCAGGGCCACTCGTCAATTTGGTAATTGGATTGATTCAGGTCGTTATAGGCTACATTCACTTTATAAGCACCACTAGTCCACTACTGTGACCATTTCACCACTATTAAACCCTTCCTGCAGATCGCCCCAAGTTTCCAACAGATTGTAGAAAGAAGTGACAAAGTGTAAATATCAGGTAAGCTCTCTTGCAGGATCTCAGTTCCTATCCATACCTCATTCCAGAAGTCAGTTGTTTTCCTAACATGGGTAAGTTGTTGATAGTGTCATTAAGTATTTGTCAAATAAGGAAATGTGTCATTCTTTTTGGGAGTGACTAAATAGTAAAGTGTGTCATATAAATTGAGACAGAGGGAGTAGTTAGATATGGAGTCTTATTTCTGGTAAAAATTCTAGCTTGTTGAAGGCTCTCTATTCTATAAACAGGACTCTTGTATACTCCTACTTTGTATCAACACTGGATGAAAAGCTTATGAATTGATAGGGTTTTACATCTCTTTCTCTAAAACTGTCTAATTTTCTCTCTCTTAATTTATCTCATTTCCCCTTTTCAATTTCCTTCCCTGGCCTTTCTCCTATCTTCCTTTTGGTATCAAATTCGTGCATGTTGACAACTGCAGATGGGAAAGGCTCCTTCCCTGTTGTTATGGTTGGAGGCGTACTTGGAGCTAACAAGAAGTGGAATATAGGGAATGAAGTTACTAATTCTATTTTAAAGACTTATCCTGCAGCTTGTATAATTCGACCAAAGGTTAGTACTGTTCTCTCGGTATGATTGAGTCTTGTCCAATTTTTAACGACAACATTGGGTAGGAAAAGAGATTCTTTTCATACTGCTTTCTTTGAAGTTGGTTGAAGGAAAATGCAATCTTGGTTGTCATTCAATATTTCAGTTGATATTGCCATACTTTCCTGCTTTCTGTTGTTTGTGCAAGTCTTTGTTAGATCCTCGCTTTATTGTGCTCCTTATCTTCCGTTATAGTTGGAGACTTGGAGCTGCAAGTGCAATGAGGGAGTACAGGACTAATAAAATATGATTGGTTTAGCTTAGTGAAAGATGTTACTTTGTTATGTGTCCAAAATTCTACTCTACATGCATTAAGGGAAATGTTTGTGTTGAAATCCTTTCAAGCGAATAATACAAAGCTTATATGATAAATTTGGAAATAGCATTTTAGATACCCAGGAAAAGCAATTGAGAAGCTTTAAGTTTATTATATAGCTCACAGCTAACTCATAGCTATCTTAGACTTCTCAAATACATTAGGCTTCCCTCAGAAATGCAATATATAGTCTCTCCATCCTGAAAAAGAAATAGGAAACATGAAAGGATGTGGAGTTCGAGGGTAAATCTAAACTTTTGCTGTAACTTTGTAAAAATAAAAGCTTACATGTGTAAAAACTACATAAAAGTGATATAAATCAAAAGTACCACGTCATTCTTTTTCATTTCATTTGTTTAAAAAGAAATGACAGGTTTAGAGTGCAACAGTTAAAGTATCTAATATTTGATGTAAATTAGCTTCCTCAATCTTTTTGACATAGAATTTACACGTGTAGGAACTACTTATAGTACTATCAAACATAACTTCTACCAATAAAGCTATTTAGGAAACTTCCAAATATGTTGTGGTAAAGAAAAAGATGTTTGCTTACCATTGTGTCGTATAAAAAGATTGGTTTACCTATTAAAAACGGATTTTAAGAAGCATATGAGTCTTCTAATTCTTTGCTACTTCTCTTCATTCTTTTCAAGGGGTGTGAGATTCCATTAATTCTTGTAACCTAATAGGTAAAAGCTAAATATTGGTCCCGTTTTGTGAATCCTTTTGACATGTTTTCTCCTTTGATCTCTGAGATAGCTACATTATCTGTCAACGGTTTCTTATGCAGATAAATAACAAAGTAAGCAGGATACAAGTTTCTTTTTTCTCTACCTTACCCATTTTTTCTTAAATTAGCTTTGTCTTTCTTCCAGGGAACTGTTATCGTCTTAATTTTTCGTGATTACTCTTCTCCTATTTTTAATGCTTCTGTCGCACAATTCTTCAGGTGGAGCCTGCGGTAGGAGCTGCATTACTTGCATTACATTTCCTGATGAAAGAAACAGTAGCGAATGACCACAGTTGAAACCTGATTGTACAGATCTGAAAGTGTTTTAACTGTATGACCATTGATTTCAACTCCGGGCATGTATGTCCATAGATCAGTGGATTATATTATCTACTTTCCTCTTTTTCCTTTGCATATGCAGACTGCTAAATGCGATAAGGTATTCAAATATTCCTTGCGCCATATTGCTGTAAAGTATCTTTGTTTGCTAAGGTTGGCAGTCTTTTTATGCTGGGGAACTGGAAGGAAATTGTGTGGTCATAGTTGCATTTGTATTGCAAATGGATACATAAAATTAATGACAATACCAATATCTATATAATAATCTTTTACGACATTCTCCTCTCTCGAGAAAGAATCTCTATTTTCCATTCATGGCCGTTTTGGGAGTTGGGTTGAGCACTTAATTCATAGATCGCATGAATATTCTTCTTAAAGATTGGAACGCAACAGTTCGTTCTCTTCTACTTTGGTCCAATCTACGCTAAGCTGATATCCCTGTCTATTCCATGCAAATTAGTTTTGTGTTCCTGCAACAACTTGCTATCATATGACATCTAGAAAAAGAAGTGTTTACACTTGCTAAAGTGGGACTGTTACACCAATTGATGCAAACAAGAAGTGAATGGAAACGGTTGAAACTTATGAATACTAAAGACTGAACTGACTCACTAACTTTGTCCATGAAGCCTCTATTAGATTGAGATAGGTGTCGGGACCAGACCCACGACTACCTTAACAAAGAATTAATTGTCTACTCATACTGAAAGGCATAAATAAACAGAGCCCTCTGAAAGCAAGGAGGTCTCACCAACTATGTTGATAGAAGATCTCCACGAAGCTTCTATTGTTGATCCTGAACAAATGTATTTGCATCATTTAAAGATGAAGCATCGAATGACGTCCATACATGGAATGTATGGTATGTAATACGACTGAATGAAATAATAAGCTAGTTGAATGGAACTGGAAGTAACTCATATGAAAGTAAAGCATGTAAATGCAATGAAAACAAGTAAAGCTTTACAACTGAGGTATGCAATATTATCAAATACTAAAATAGTATACTTTTACTTTTCTTGAGGAGTTTCTCTAATTGACAACCATCACGATGAACTTCATGATGATACAACGTCTCGACCACATTGTCAGAGTCATCCAGTACCTTGCTAGAGTAAAGGACAACAATAGTTGAACTTATGGATCCATATCTAAGCTCTTACCAAGGGCTATGTAAGGAATTTCTCAAACCAACGACACAATCCTATCCTACGTTGGCAATATAGTTTATGGGGTTTTGCATTATCTTAAGCCTTACCCAACTCGGTGCTCAATAGTACTCTCAAAACAATGCAATATAGTTCAATAAATGTAGATGCCTCATTTAAGGAAAAGGTCCCACTTTAGGGCGAAAATTGAAAATATATTACTTTAAGTCTATGCTCAATAATACTTCTTTAGAACTGAACTATAAAAAAATTTGACTATGCTTTTCTGAAAATCTGACTACCCTTTCTCAAGTTTGAGATATGCTTTCTTTAAAACTAAAGATGTTTTCTTTAAGAAATTGTCTGTACTTTATTTATTAAAGGGAAAATGCATAAATTCACCCCTGAACTTGTCTCGAAAAGTCAGTTACACGCTTAAACTAATATAGTGACCTATTACACACATCTGCTACTAAATAATGATTTTTTTAACCCCCTAAGACGTGGAGCACCACTCTCACAATGGGAGGTGTATCACACTTACGCCACATCAATGCCATGTCACCGCCACATCAGATGACATGTCAAATTTTGACTAAAATTCTCCATATCATTCAATTGTTCTTCTTCAATGAACACCACCATGAAATCACTACCATTGCCGCCATATTACTACCAAATCTATATATTTCACCATGAAAATCAAAATAGTCACCATAACTTTCACCACCTACGATCAAATCCACCATCGAAAGCATACTATCACCATTATCCCCACAAAATTAGAACGATCCACAACAAAATTTGACACTCATAAACAAACTCATCACCAAAATTACATCATCACCATAAAAAGGTACAAACCCACCACCAAATATCACTACCACCATTGTCAATATCGAATTTTTCTTCTCCACCACCTTCAATTCCTGCTTCTTTGTCACCCCATGCCAACAAATCCATCATTATATTTTATTTTTTAAAATTAATCATCAATTTTATCAACCACCAACAAAGCCGAAGAGAAAAATCAAATATAATGAAAATTGTGAAATCGAATAAGCATTAAAATAGGTTATGATGGGGGGTGGGGGAAGAGGATTTTGGTGGAGATATAGTGGGGTGGATGGAAATTGGGTATGAAAAAATGATGAAAAAAAATAAAGAAGAAGAAGAAGATGGATGTCTGTGAAGAAGAAGAGGTGTTGGGTAAGGGAAGGAGGGTGGGGGTAGTGTGATAGTAAAAAGAAGATTTTAATTTATTTTTTGTACTTTATTTACTGTCAAACACATTTTTATTTTTTTACTTTTTTCTAATTTTTTGCCACGTCAGTTTTAGGGGGTAAATTTTTTTATTTTTAAACAGTAAATGTGTGTAATAGGTCGTCATGATAGTTTAAGCGTGTAACCGACTTTTCGAGACAAGTTCAAGAGTGACTTTATGGATTTTCCCTTTATGAAAATATGCATCTTTATGTAAAAATATACTTTCTTGAAACTCTTCTAAAATAATGCACTTGAAGTAAAATACATTCTTGAAATACTTCGTAAAAATCTTGAAACTTACTTTTCTCATGAAAAAAATACATATGAAATATTATGACAAGATTTTCAGATAACTTTATCAAAAAGGGTCCTTGTGGCAGTATAAGCATAAACCAACAATCAAAAATCATCAATGAATATAAAGTACCATAATTATGATGATAAAAATCAAGAATCAATTATTAGAGATAGAGAGGATTCAAAAATTGTGATCTTTTGGAGTAAAAACCTTAGCTTTGATCTTACTAACTAAAAAAATTGTAGATGTAGGGCATGAGGAATAACTTAATACACTATGATAGGCATACATACCTGGAAGAACAAAGTTCTAGAAGAAACTTGAAGATGAAGCTTGAAACCCTAATTTTCTTTTCTTGATTCTTTGATCTAAGCCTTGGGAATGATTATGAGAGTATTTTGAGCATACAGTATATTGTTTAGGACCTTAATTAGGTGCAAAAACGTCGAGACTTAAGCTTAGAAGGGGTGGTAAAATAATGAAATAACCCTCTTTTAAAAACTGTCAAAGCCATCTAAGAGAGTCATCTACGAGCCATAGTAACTTCTACGGGCGTAGAAGCTCCCATAAAAGGCAAGCAGAGATTCTGGGGTTTTCTGATGTTTTGGTTTAGGAAATCTTTTATGGTCTGCGAATTGTTTTACGAGTCGTCCTACACAGTCGTGGAGAACAAGCAAAAGAAGAGTTTCAGTACTTCACTTCCACAAGACAATCTATGTACCATAATTAATTCTACGGGCCGTAGAATGGTCCGTGAAAGTGTAACACCTCAGAAATTGGAAGTTGAGTTTGGAAAGAAAAAGTTACAGAAAATGAGCTTGTATCAGTTTATACTGATCAGTCTACGGCCCGTAGAAGACTCTACAGTCCGTAGGAGGTTCTACGGTCCGTAGAAAGGTTTCATAGAAATGACCTTAGAAAATTAGAAAATGTCAAGTCTCTGATGAGTTCTTATGAACAAAGAAGATGTCCCGTAGAAGAGTTCATGGATGGTAGGAATGGTCCATAGAAAGTATTCAGACTTAGTGAAATTGAGTGGCTTTGGGTTTATGGAAGTGTTTACGGATCGTAGAGATTTTGATGGATTGTAGAAAGGGGCCGTAGAAGTTGACTTTAGACTTGGAAGAATTTTTGGTTCATGGTTCTACTGTTGGGTCTACAATCCATAGAAGCTTTGACCAACCATCGAGAGGTCTTATGGAAATTATTCAAAAATTGAGTCCTCAGTAACTGGTACTATGGATAACCAGTACGGTTAGAAATTTATATGGATCGTAGGTTGGCTCGTAGAACCGATTCAGTAGTTTTTATTTAAGGGAATTTAAGTCTTTTCCTACCCTTTTAACCCCTAAACTTTGTCGTTTTTAGAACATTCTAAAGTCCTATAATTGATTTTACTCTTCCTAACCTATCTATTCCCTCCCATTCACTCAAACTCACAAATTCTCTCAAGGGTTTTCTTCTCCAACTCTCTCTTAAGCTCCTAAGGTGAACAACTAGGGTTTCAAGATCTAAGGTTTTCTTCTCTTGCATCTAAGAGCTTTGATTACTCAAGATATGTGGGAACTTCACCAATAGATTCCTTTCATCCATTGGGTTCCAAAAGAATCTCAATCTCCAATATGATTTCAACCCAATCTCTTAGGATTTTTTTTTACGTATTCTTCATGATTTGATTCAACTACATGTTTTTCAATTGATTTCATATGAGTCCATGCCATATTGCATTTACTATGACTATGATTATGAATTTATGCATGTTTTACAAAACTAATGTTTTATGACTAAAAGAGACTTTTAAGATAAAGTGTCAATAATTTGTGAAAGATTTTCTCACATTTGAAAGGAATCATGATTTAGATATTTAAACAGTGTCTTGTCAAGTGATCAACCGTCTTTTATAATCCCTATGTCATCCGCCCATAGAGAAAATAATGTTACTACTCCTCTAGGGGAAGATACGGTCAAGACTAATTAGTAGAAGACATATTGACCTGACGAGGTAAGAGAGGACTCGTTGTCTTTTATGTTCCTCTTGTTAAGAGCGAGGATCTTTCCCTTGAATTGATGAACAACTATGAAATCATGGTTTTGAAAATAGTTATTCTAAAATGAATTTATGATTGGATTGGTACTCTTTGATTATTATATTTCCAAGTATTTTGATATGATTACGATTATGTCTATTCCACTAGGATTTACTACTAGTAGAGATTTGGTCTTTAGTAGCAATTCCCTTTGGCTCAAACTATGTGCCCCGTAGGATTGTTTTAAATGACCTAAGCTAGTGGATCCATTTTAGCAAGAATGAATGTACGGGTTCCTTACCTTGGCTAGTAGGACTCCCTCTTTTCAGTGTGAGGGTTTACACTGAATTTCATGTTATAGCTCACATGGTCTATTATCGATTAATGGTAAATATCTCACAAATGAATTATGTTTTCTTCAAAAGTTTTATGTAATCTTTCCTTATGGTTTTCAAATATGCATTGGCCTTGTTCATGATTTATGATTTCACTTTAAAGGCTTTACTACATTTTACTTTATCATGCATATCATGTTTTAAGTTCACTATATTATCATGTTTACATTTTTATGCATTTTCCCCATATTCAGTACATTCAAAGTACATATGCATATTGTGTCTATATTTTTTCATAATATAGGGTCTGACGCTACTCCTCCCAGACGTGGCTAGATCGTGATTGTTCAACTATTGATTACTTGGATTGGTACTCATCATGGTTTGAGGGCTAGGCCATTGTCACTTTTATTATTTTCTTAGTCTTCCAGTTTCAGACTATGTTCGTGACTTAGGGGTTTGTCCTAGTGTCACGACCCGATTCCTCGAATCATGATGGCACTTATTATAACCCAACAGTAGGTAAGCCAACCCGTAACCCGGAACAACAAGTAATGGGTCTGAGGGCAGAAACTAAACAAGAGCAGGCAAAATTTAAGATAACAACATAACCAGGCGGAAGCAAACCAAAACATATATACAAATAAAGATCCCTCCCAGAACCTGGAAGTCACTAGTACAGAGCTACTAACAAAACGAGTACAAGTCCCAAAAGTGGACCGCAGAGACTGGACTGTCTCGACAGGTAAAATACAAGTCTATATATACAGATGGAGACTGAAATAGTACAAAACGTCGTGTGCTCACCCCCGTCTCCGGATCAGACTACTCCAAACTGGATCAACGCTGGCCACTGGTGCTCGGACCTGTATCACAAAACAGATGCAGAGCGTAGAATGACTACCAAAACAAAGGTACCCAGTAGGCGTCATAGGCCGTCTAAACATGAAAAGTAAAGGCAATATGAAAAGAAGGAATAACACAAACCGAAGTCAAGAATGAAAATCTAACTAACAATGGAAGCACACGAGTGTAGAAAGAACTAACTAAAGTAATCTATAAGCTAACTACACCTAACTGGACCCCCATAAGCCTAGAAGGTACACTCATGCGCAAGTTAAATAAAAACCCGAACGAACCCCCATAAGCCCGACGAGTACACAAAATAACTATAACTAAAGAGAATTGCATATAAGAACCCAAGAACGGAGAACATCGAACCAAAACTTCAACCCTAATTAGTAGAATCTGACAGTACGGAGGCCGGACCTCGAACCGGATGCTCACCAGAAGTACCCAAGTAACCAATCACAAGTATCAAGTATCTGAGGCTTGAATTCTAACCGGATGCTCTATATAAATATCTGGGCAATAGAGGTCGGACCTTAAATCGGATGCTCCATATAAGTATCTAGGCAATAGAGTCCAGACTTTAAATCGGATGCTCCATATAAGGTGTCAATGTAGTTGCTGAAAGAGTCCTAATCAATCTACGCTCATAAATGTCCATGGAACGTCGTCCATACTTAGCCAATCAATGTAAGTCGTTGGAACCAAATTCGAAAATCAAATTCAAATCACGAAATAGAATTAGTGTCGCCGACGTAACTCATGAAGCCGTAACATCGAAAAAAAAATAACTATAGTCAAAACAAGCGTATCACTTAGCTAAGGCCCAAACTATCAGACTCAAGTCTGCTACACCAGTCTACAGGGATCTAAGCCGGTCGAGCGACGTCGGGGCAAAACTAAGGCCTATCGGATCCGAATCATGTATTTCTAAGGCAAGCCCTAGTCAAACTTAAACTAAGGCACAACGTGCTTCAAACAAACAGTAATTAAGCATGCAAGCACTCCACATAGAGAAGAGGGTCAATTAATAACACAAAGCATGCTCACAGTTACCCGATAATACTCTAAATAGGCCGAAAACATGATTTTTAAACACCTATACGTGATTCAATAACTACCCAACCCAAATCCCAACTAATCAACATGCATTCACATTCTCGAGCTCAATCTAAGAGAGGGAAACTGTAGCCTATCTATAGGCCGATCACACACGCTCCAAATCACTTTTCCGGAGCTTTCCCTTTCCGAACGTCCTCGAAACGCTATCCCGCTATCAAAAATAGAGTCACAACATTATTACGGTCGTTTAGACACCAAAATCACAACAAATGGAGACGGGTCAATTTTGGAGTCAAAACGGGAATCGTGGGACCCGCACCGAACTGTTCGAATTTGACTCCGTCAAAAGACCCAAAATAATACCCCGAACTTGGGTTCCAAAATGGAACACAATTCGAGGCTCAAAATACAGCAAAAACCAACAAACAAGAAAACCACACTTTAATCAACTTAAAAGAACACAGCAGCGGTCTAAACTCGGAATTAACGAGAATTGAAAAGTGCCCAGTATTCCTTGAACACTCTACAACAAAGCCACAACAATTTCCAACACGTGGGACTTCGAATCACCCAAAACCGAGCTAAAATGAAAGAGATATGACCAAAACAAGAATGTCAAAAACAAAGGCTCGATAAAGGGTACAATAGCCAGGTTAATCGCGAAATTACCTCGAACTACGCATACCCAACAACTTCCGAACACTCTACAGCGAAGCCACCAAAAATACGAAGCTCCCGCACTTCGAATCGCCTAATTCGAATGAGAGATGAGAGAGAGATGAGGGTTTTAAGTTTAGAAAAGTTTGCTGATATATCTGCATTTATAGCAGATATTTCTACAATTTTTCCCAAGACTTAAAAACTCCGACGGGGTGCTCCGAACTCGTTCGGAACCCCGTGCATGCAAACGAGATATGCAGCCATACCAAATTTGATATTTCGGACTCAATGGCACAGTCAAAATTTCCATAGGAGGTCATCTTGACAAAAAGTGGCTCCCACACCCAAATGTTATTTTAAGTCAAAAACCACAAAAGAGCTCCGAAAAATATCGAAAACCTCGAGACACAAAGAAAGGTCAATCTAGACCAAACTTGACATTTTCGGAGCTAACCGCGTTGACGGAATTCTTATCCGAGCGCGTTTACTCAGAATGTTGACCAAAGTCAAACTTAGGCTTAAATTTAAAGTTAAAACGCTTAATCGCACCGACTCACACTGAAAACCTCGGGAGTCATGCCGACCATGCTACTAGCCTAAAATGACCCTTTCGGAGATGATGGAATTGTCAGAAATGGATTCCGATGTCATCTTCTTGAAATTTTGATCGAAAATGATCGTTAAAGGTTCATAAGCTCCAAAACACAAAAACTCGCACCAAAACCAAACGAACGACCAGATGACCGAACTGTCAGTCACAGCAAGTCATAAATGACTTGGAGTCGCTACAGGAACGCTCTAAACGACACACAGAAGGCAAGACACAGAAATTACCAAGAGGGTCATTACACCTAGTCACATCATGGATAGAAGACTTATGTCAGACTTAGTTAATGTTCCGCGTATTCTCTTATGTACTCTGTTGCTATCTCTTATGTCATTATAAAACTTTGAGACTCATATTGTTTATATTTTATTTTATTGTATTTTGTTACGTCATGCTTATGTCAAATGACTTATTTAGGATCTCTCGGGATCCTATTCATTATGTCACATCTAGGGTGTACTGTGGGTCGTGACAGAAAGTTAGACATTGAAATTGACTTTCAGGACTTCGTTTCACTATTCGATCTACAGTCTGTTAAAAGATCTACGACATGTAGTACGGACCCGTGAAACTCAGGTCCAACCCCATGTCTCAGAAATCTGATTCCACGAGCTCGTCTACGGTCCGTGGTTGTTACTACGGGTCGTAGATGGTATCCGTGAAAGTCAATTTTTCTACGGATTTTGAATTCTTTTCTAGGCTTTTTCATGTCTGATCTGAGTTGAAATTTTTGGAGTGTTGCAATATCTCCCTCTTGAAATCATTCGTCATCGGATGATGACCAGGATAGAAAATTACATAAGGCACGAATACAGTCCAAAAATTGAAACATTCAAACACACGAATCAATGTTGAATCTGAATTATATATTTTTGGGGTGTTACAATCATATTTGCAATACCAAGATATCCATTTGTAATACCTCTAGAAATTCTCAGATATCGCATTTACGAGCCACCCTCACAAATGTGTACCTCACTAGATGACAATAACTCATCTAAGTATAAAATTTGGTTTTTAATACTCGAAATACATCCAGGACCCTCCAAACATAAACTAATAGTGCAAATCAATTGTAAAACACATTTTGAACTTGTAGGAAGTGACACAACACTATTTGGGGATCACTTAGGTCAAAAGCTGACCAAAGTCAAACCAAACTTAAAGAACTCTAAAAATCCAATCAATTGACCAAAACACCCCATAAAGCTGTGAGAACTGAACCAAACTTTCACCTAGGCCAAAAACCACCCCCTATTCTAGTGGAACTATGAAAACTCGGATCCAACCTTCCTAATCTCAAATGTTGACTTTGGTCAATAATCTTATATTTCCAACTCCAAAACTCAAAAACTCATCTGAAAACCTACAATCCTCGCAAGTCACAAATACCATATCAAAGTTGTGGAGAGAGTTAAACTAGGAAAACATTGAAAAATGTGAAAATGACCTAGAGGGTTGTTACAATTATTGTTACCAAATAAAACCCATGGGAGACCTCTAAAATTATCTATAATACTCCTCGTATTCTTAATTTATGTGACACCATTTGACTTGACACATAATTTAAGAAAGAAATGATTTCAAAAAAAATTGTGGTCTAAAACAAACCTTAAATATTTGTATGGCTATAAAGTTAAATCATTTTTCATTATAAAACATGACCTTTAACAAAGTAAAAAGGAACTTAAATGGTATGAAATGAAACAAGTGTGTAAAATTATGGGAGGCAACAACCATAAATACAAATTAGAATGCCATAATTGCAATTTCCCAACTTTTGCGACGTGGCTTATTTCTCTTCGTTAAATTTTTGGGTTTGAGACGCAAAAATAGTTGAAAGAAACTGAATTATGGTTGGAAGTTGGAACATTCACAAATTTCTCATATTTCATTTTTCACTTGCATACGGGAAAGAGTGTGTGTTAGATTTGGGATTCAATAACCACAAGATGAACCTGAATTTTGTTACCCAGAGGGCGAAGCTATATCTGAGAAGAGGGTACACATTCTCCAGTTTAGCTTCCGCTGTGAGATGGGAAGGAGGCGTTTCAATGGTTCAAGGAGCTTCCAGGGGCATTGGTTTGGAGTTTGTAAGTATACTTTCTTCTATCCTTTTCAGAGGTTTATCTTGACTAATTAGGTATTTTATGTGCTGCATTTTACACAATTTGCCCCCTTTTTTAGTCTATTCACAAATAATTGATATTTGTTAACTATCTACTTTTTTAACTTTTCAATTTAAACTCCGTGTTTCAGTAAAAGACAGTCACATAAGTGTAATGGGAGAGTAATTGTTAGGGTTTGAGAGACTGTTCTTATTGGCATAGTTGCATTCTACATTTTGAAGAACAGTAAATAGGACTCAATTGTAAGACATATATATGATGTGGTTTGTGTTCTGCTGCTTGGACGTTTCATTGATGTGGTATTGTTGTTGCTTCAAGGGATTAACTGTTTAATTCTGTGATTCTTTTGATTTTCTAGTAGTTTCTTTATTTGGTTAGCAACACGGACCATGATCCTGTCAATTTTGGCGAAATGATATAACTGAGGTCCATTCAGTGCAGACAGTTATTGTGCCAAGTATGAACCACTTAAAACTACAGCAATATAGACAGAGATTATGGGCATTGTCTAATTTGTCTAACATATCACAACTTGCTATTGCTGATTAAAGAGATAATTTGACTATCTTACAAATGTCTTTCTATATTTCTATGGGGTTAATGGGGGTATTAATGAAAAGTCTGTGTCTCATTCTGAATACAGTAGTAATGCTTATTGAAAAGGTGAAAAGGGATTTCCTGATTCTGGAGTCTTTTACTTTTAGTCCTCTTTCTTTAATTCGTGTAGTCTTTGCTTATTTCTAATCAAACAATTTTGCAGCTTAACAGCAGTAGATGGGGCCTGGGTACGTATATTATTTAAAAAATAGATGAACAAGGTGTAATAGAAAACCATAGCATGCAACAATATTTCTCTATTGATACTTTTGCAGGAGTTATATTATAAGCTTCAATAATACATGCTTATGAGTGGTAAAAGAAGAAACTTGGGGATGATAGTTCACACACAAAAAATGTAAAAGTGATGCGTAAAGTCTAGACATTTTGATTATATTGCTAACTTATCGGTCACAATATAATGTGAAAAAAGTGAAGATTATTAAAAATGAGCATAGGCTATTGTTGGTTGTGGGCATCATATTGATGAGTGAAGGGGTGCCAACTGGTTTGATTGTTATCATATGGTGTTGCTCCTGATTATCTATTGGACTCAAGAGCTTTTTACTCCTCTTACCTTTCTTTTAAGTTTTTGATTTGTTTGCCTTTTCTTTTTCCCCTTTTTATTTGTGAACAGTTTAACTAGCATGTTTTAACTAAGTTACGGGGACTCTTCACTTTGGTGCCACACCCGTGTTGACATGCCATGGGTGTGGGATTTGTACCGGATAGGATCAATTGATTTTGGATAATTTGACCAAAATCAATCGAGAAATTCAAGCCGGATACAATTTAGGCATATGATTTTTTATCGGTAAAAGAGACCTGTGTTGGATAGTTATATATCAAACATCATTAAAGAATGTGCAATGAACTCAAGAAGTTTATTATGACCTCTATATCATTTGCAATAGCCATGTTACACTAAAAAGACAGTAAGGAGATGCATTTGTACTTATTAATAAGTACAGATTCAAACTTGCTCCCAGAAATTCGTGCATTCATTTCCTTCCAAATAGTCCACTATAATTAGGCATATTTTTATAGCTATATTTGGATCCATACCCCCGAATCTTAAAATTTAGATCATCAAGGATCCGACCTACTAGTCCATCATAAGTATGCATATTTTTATAATTATAATTGGATCCGTTCCCCAAATCTTATACTCCCTCAGTCCCATATTAGTTAATTATTTTACTAAAAATAGTTGTCCCATATTAGTTGATCATCTTACTAAAATCAAGTTGTCCCATATTAGTTGTCCACCTTACTAAATCAAGAAAGCATTAATTAAATTTTTCCTATATTACCCTTGCAATTAATTCTTTTTGAAAGTGTTCACATTTGTTTGTAAAATTCTCAAGAAGTTTTTTAAGGGGTGATTTAGTAAAATTATCTTCTTATTTATGATTTTTAATATGTGTGTAAAAAGGAAAGTGATCAACTAATATGGGACGGAGGGAGTAATTTAGATCATCAAGGATCCGACATCTAGATCAGCACCCGTATTGGACATCCGCACCTGAGTCCGAACACTTAGATTTTAAATGTAAACTAGATAGTTGATTGCCTATTTGTTTTTAAGTTTTGTGATGTTTGTAAAACTTATGTTTATGTTATGCTTGAATGTAAGCAGGAAGTTTGTCATCTGTTTTCTTTCTTTCTCTGGTATTGGATTTAGATCAAACCTTTGATTGGGGAAATGACTGTAGGCGTCTGGAATGAGTGCTCATAAAGGACCGAGTTCTTTACTAATCAAAACATTGAGTGTACTGAAACCTCATCTATACAGCTAGTTAAAGTAGAGACAGGATTTCCAATTTCATTCTTTATCATCTGCCTTTCATTTTCTCTTTTCCTTTTTGTTTTCCATACGTCTCCCTTGGCCATCTCATTTTTCTTGGTTTCCATGCCACTGCCTAAATTTGCACAAATGAAATGAAACATACAAACTTCATGAAGTTCGAAACAAAGGAATAGAACTATGGCCTCATCTGGTATGGCTGGCATACACATGGAGAATTTGGCCTTACTAAAGTAGTTATTAGGTTTGTATAACTGCTTATTTAATATCTGACAACATGACCTTTTGTTTTTAATGGGCTGGTCTGACTGGATGAGTTTAACTTTCTTGCAAACTCTAAAATTAAGCAGTTGCTTATACTTTCTTGTGCACAGGAAGACTTCCTCTGACAGGATATACTAGCCTTCTGTTTTTGGTCCAATCTTCAATGGACTATGATTGTAAGTTAATTATCATATTCTATAACTGCTTAGGCAAGGTTTTTCGTGGGTTTCTGACTCATGCAGGTTAGACAATTGTTAGAGAAAAAGGACAAAGGCTACATTGTTGCAACGTGTCGTAATCCTAGTGGAGCAACAGGGCTTCTGGAATTGAAGAACAAGTTTCCTGAGCGCCTTGACATTCACCCATTAGATCTGACAGTTGAAAGCACTATCGAGGTATATTTTAGTAGTTATTTCTTTGCACACATTCTCCTTTCCCCTTTTTGTTCATAAGTGGGAATATTGTATTGCTCCACTTGCCAAAAGAATCATTTGCGTATTTCATGGTTTCTTGTTAGTCTTGTTGGTTCATGAGCCTTTTTTGTTTTTATAACAATGCTAATTCTCAGGACTCAGTCAAATCGATCAGAGACAAATATGGCTCAGTAAACCTTTTAATTAATGCATCTGGTGTTCTTTCAATATTCAATGTTCTGCAGCCAGGTACATTGTTTCTTTGTATTATGTTCATAAATTTATCAATTGTAGCTTGGACATTGTTGCAACTTACAATGATAATGAAAAGGATAAATGGTCATTTCCTTTCTTTTAATCATGGAATTGGTGAAGTGAATTATTTATCTTCTCTCTTTTTTCAGTACAGAAACAACACTGAGTAAGGTGCAGAGATCATCCTTGCTTCTTGCTTATGATATCAATGCTGTTGGTCCCATTTTGGTCATCAAGGTGCAGTCTTTTATTTTCTCTCAAGTTGTAGGATAAAATAACTTATTTTGAATCGTTTCTTTTTTAGCAGCAACTATTTCTAAGCAATCAAGGTTTTGCTCAACAATGAATATCTTGTCCTGATACTTTGACCGACAAATAAGTAATTACCCTTGTTAATGTGTACATGATCAGGAATTTCTGCTCTCTCCTTGAAGGGAAGGTGCTAATACGTTTTTAATACTTGACTTTGAAAAAGCTAAACAACTTAATTTAAGCAAGAATTTGCCTCTTTTATACCGAACTTTGCCAACCAATCAGATAAGAATAGAGTAGGAAATCCCTTTTCCAAGAGAGAACATTTTCGATCTTTTTGCATCAATAGTCATAAACTAGGTTTCCAAGGCTTTGGTTCAAGTAAGAGCCCGGCGCGTGATGTGTTGCTAGGCACATATCACGAGCTTGAGCCCCATCACATACAAAAAGCTTGGTATTGTGTGGGACTTCGAATCTTTCTTAAAACTTATGAGCCCTTAACACAGCAATTTCTAGCTCTTTGTTAGTAGTAGTTGTATAACCTGTTCTTAACAAACTGCAAATGACAATCTAAACGAAGAAGTGGAGAAAAGATAACCTGATGTGTTATCTTTCAATAATCTGCACAATTCTTATCTGTCGGAGATGTCTCAGATTGTAGAAATTCCTTGCTGTCATGCTGGTAGATCTTTGTCCAGAGTCTTCTAGTTTCCATCTCAGAATTTTGAGCATGTCCCTCCCTCAGAAGGTTGAAAAGTATCTTGTCTAACTCTTGTTTGTTCATAGATGTTACTTGATACTCCCTCCATCCCAATTTAAGTGTCTTAGTTTGACTAGGCACAAACAAAGGGAGACTTTTGAATCTTATGGTCTTAAATTAAAGCTTTGTGTAGTCCTTTAAGTCATTGTGGTCTTAAACTTGCAATGTAGGATGCTGGAATCGCAATACTTACTAAATATAATATGAGGCACTTTTTTTGGGACAGACCAAAAAGGAAAGTAAGACACTTAAATTGGGATGGAGGGAGTAGAAGTTAAGTTAGAGGACAGATGTCTGCTTTAGGTTTCCTATAAATTTTAAACTATAAAACAGACTTATCTGAATAAAATATTTTGTCCTATCTCAATTGTATTCAACCAGCATCATCAGATGAAGTTGGATATTTCGATTAACCTGGTGAGTTAAACAAAAACTAAACATGGAGCATAAGGAACCTCATTGTCGGAGTCGCTGTCATGCTGGTAGATCTAAATCCCGAGTTTAAGGTTTCCATTTCAACATTTTTTAGCTAGTGCTTCTTCCGTCATAGGGTTGGATAATAGCTTGTCTAACTCTTTTTTGTTTGTAAAAGTAGCTTGGTAGAAGTTGAGAAAGAGTACTGCCAGTTCTTTTCTGTTTCCTGTTAATTTTGAATAATAAGATAGGCTTACTTGTGTCAATTGTATTGGATCAGCATCGTCAAATGAAGTTGGATATTTGGATTATCCTGGTGAATTAAGGGGAAATCATTATGGAGCATATAGGAACCTGATTGTTGGACTTGCACATAGAAGATCTTGTCAAAGATAGACTTATCCCCAAAAAGGAGAAAGATCTTGCTAAAGTTAGCCATCTACTAGTTACTATAACGAAACTTAGAAGAGTAATCCACACATTTAAAGCAACACGTGTGTTTCATGAGTTGCCAAATGCTGCATTGTAAAAACAAATAAAAAATCAACAGGGATGTGTTGCGAAGGCCGAAGAGATCCTTTTATAGTATATCATATCGAAAGTTGAGGATTCTCAAAGTTAGGTTTACCTTTTTCATTTTCATATTGAATACCTCTTACTTTTGACAATGTAACGTTTAGTTCATGTTTTGTGTGAACAGCACATGTGGCCTTTGCTGAAAGCTGGAGGTTGCTCTGGAACTGACAAGGATTTTGCTATTGTTGCCAACTTAAGCGCAAGGGTGGGATCGATAGGAGACAATGCTTTGGGAGGGTGGCACTCCTATCGTGCATCTAAGACTGCACTGAATCAGTGTATGCTCTTTAAAACAAATCTATTTACCCAATTACATATTTAACTTCTGCTGATGGATGGTAAAGTTGAATGTCTCCATGAACTTTTTGGACCAAACAATATGTCATGTAGCATAACTGAAATATGGATATCAGATGTCTTATAGAGATATCTGGCATGATCATGGAAGGCAAAAAATGAAAGCTTTCTTAGCATACAAGAATTGTGGATTTGTTGCATGGTTAGGAAGCAAGTACTTATTAAATTGACCATTTAACAGGAAAAAAGGAGAAACAACGGTTCCAGTTTTATGTGTTTTAAGAACTAGTAAGAGCCTGTTTGGATTGGCTTATTTTAAGTGCTTTTAAGCATTTTTGTAGTGTTTAAGACTTTGAGTAAAATAAAAAAAAAATGCTTTTAAGCCAAAAAGACAAAAATAAGCCAAAAGCTATAAGCCCAACCAAATAGGCTCTAAGTCAAAACTGTAAGGAAAATGAGAAGCACTTTTAAATGATCATAGAATGACCATTCCGTTTAACCAATAGCCTTTCATACATTTTATATAGTCGATGGTAGTGGGATCTGGTGCAGGTTAAGTTGTGGGATAGCTGGGTGGAGAACAGTTGACCATTAAGGGCTGGGGAACAGGCAGGATGAATGTGAAGAGTGAACTGTCCCAAACACGTTAGTCTCAACCTTGGTCAGGTTTCAACTTCTCATGTATCAGTCTGGACAGAATCTTAATTGATAATTGTTTTTTTTTAACATTTTCTTTTTCCCCCTTTCATCTTTGTTCGAATAATCATAGGTGAGAGGTTAAGTTTTCTCTACCTAAAGAGTATCTAGTGTGAAGTTCACTCCTCTCTTCATTTTCTTTTTAATTTGTCCTCTGGTGAAATTGGTTCATTCTAACCATGTCTTAATGCTGCAGTAACAAAGAATGTGTCGGTGGAATTTGCACGTAAGAAGGATCCAATTATATGCATTTTGCTGCACCCAGGCACGGTGGACACTGATCTCTCTCAACCATTTCAAAGAAATGTTCCAAAAGAAAAGCTTTTCACCAAAGAGTTCTCTGTTCAGAAGCTCCTCAGTATCATGAACAACACAAAGAGATGTGATAATGGGAAGTTCTTTGCCTGGGATGGTCAAGAAATTCCTTGGTGATTTTCCCCTGAAATCCATACATGACGACCGGGTATCGATTGATTCCTCCGGGATGATATTCTTGATTTCTTCTTGTTGAGCTTATTTTCTAGTTAACTTTTTATGTCCTTGTATGGATATGGAGCACTTGTTATAATTAAACCATTAAATAAGAAAGAAAGAACAGTTTCATTTGTACCTATGGAAGAGATTGAACAAATCAGTCTCTGGAATCAAGTGAATCTCTGCCTATAGTTGAGTGAACATATACTGAAACTAGTTTCTGGGAACGTGTGTTGTACGTTTGATCTCTAATTTTTACTTTAAGTTTATATCACAAAATAGTGAATCGAAAAGATACTTTATAGCTATATCACTAGAGAAAAATTTAGAAACAGATTATTAGTTTCACTTTAATGTGTTGTTTTACTTGTTTTTTCCAAATTTCAGTCGAAAATATATCAAAACGTCATGTCATATGGAGATCCGCATGTAGTGTCCAAAGTTCTTTGTGTGCCATTTCTCATCTTTGCCTTCTATGGAATTTGATATATGCTTGTTCACATTGTCCTATATTAGATGGGCATCTTACGAACAGTAGTTGTCTCGTATTATTTAATCACTTACTGAATCGAAAAAAAAAAAATTAATTTTTTTCTTATTTTACCCCTACAATTAATATGTCTTTGAATGTGAACAATTCTCAATACTAGCTATTCATATATTATACTCTATGTATATTTTTTATAAAATTTTTTTATAGATATTGATATGAACAAAGGGCAAAATAGTAAAAGTGATCAATCTATTAATGATTTTTTAATTACCTTGTAAAATAGAAAGTGTCCGAGTAGTAATATTTTTCCAACTTGTGAAAAATAGTTTAAGACAAAGAATGCTAAAAAAATAAATTCCTTTAGCTATCCATGCTGACACTAGGCGGCGAATTGGCGGGTTGAAAATAGATCTACATTAAAACTATTTCGGTAAGCTTCTAGTACTTCTAATGTTTGTTTGCATACGGCATATGATATTAATTTATGCGCTAATCCTGTTTTAATTTTTGGTGTGGTAGTTATTATTATACTACTATACATTAACTAAAAATATCAGGTAGTCGTCAGGGAAATATATTTGTAATATACTGTATCTAAACACCTTTAACTTTCCATATCAACAGGAAAGCCTCCGAAGTTGTTGGTTCAGATTTTATGATATCTTTTAAAATAAAATTGACAGATTAGTATTGAAAATGAAAAAGAAAACCAAACTATACGTGACGAATGTTGTGTGATTACTCTCTACTCTTTGATTTTTCAAAAATAATCTTAGCAATGTGCTTGTGCAGTCATTGGTTAGACAAGTTTCCAGGACAAAGACATAATTAGGTAAAGCCCAAAAACCTCAAGGAGGACTAGTAGGGTGAATTAAACCAAAAAATCAAACAGAATTTTAATTTGGATTGATTTTTTGGTTTGGTTTTGAATTAATACTTTACTTTGTTTGGGTTTTTGGTTTGGATTCAGATTTAGAAAAATAAAAACTGAAAAAAATAAATTATATATATATATATATATATATATAAAAGAAAATCCTAGACCCGCCTACGTGGCGCCATCACAAACCAGGAATCCCTTTAAATTTATTTTATTTCCAAAACTAGTCTTCCCCTTTAATGAAAAATTGTGACTTTTATGAAGAGTTGCGACTTTTTATGAAGAGTTGCGACTTTTATGAAAAGTTGTTACATTTATGAAAAGTTGTGACTTTTATGAAAGGTTTGTGACCTTTTCGATAAGACACAATAAGCATTTATTCACACCACCTTTTGTTGCCTATAAATAGAGGAATTTCCTCTCATTTTAAAACAACGAAAATTTTGAACTTCTTCTTCTTCTTCTGAACAATTAAATAATTGTGTATTTTGCTCCTATTGAATGACTCACTGATACAATTTTTTTGTATCAATACATTGGTTAATAGAATCGTTCTTTCCTGAGAGGATCTATTCCTTTAAATCTCGGGTACTAGGGGGGAATGATTTCCTTAAGGGGACATTGTACATTCAGTGGGCTCGATTTTTTCCATTATGTTTCATTCTATTGTTACAGATCCTGGTATGTTTTTACAGTCATTAATTTATGTTTATATTATTAATTGTTATTTTTGAGTACGTGCTTTAAATTTTGTTGTTTATATTTTTGCAATATTATTGTTGTAAGTATTTGTTAGTATATATTAAATAACAAACGTTAATTGAGTATTCAAGCAAGTTTTGTCTATTGAAATTGTTGAAGGTACAATTAAAAAAAAACCCTTACAAATCTATAATTTGATCATCAACAACGTCATTTCTCTACATACAAGGATGAGATTTTGTTTTCTTTAGAAAATCCTCTAAGAGTTAATAACTTAGCATGCCCATATTTTTTTGTTTTTATGTTGTTATCTATTTTTACTAAATTTTATCACTAGATATTATGAGTACTTTAAAAATTGAAAGTTGATTGAAGTGTTAGTCAATTTTCTGAGGTATATTATTTTAAAACATGAGAACTTTTCTGGTTAAAATGATTTGTTTTCATCATTGGATATCTCATAGCTTACTCCCTTTAATGTATGTTTTTCTCGCTATTTTGTTGTCTCCTTAAAATTGTATTGATTATTTTTCATTTGGTATGTATATGATCTCACTTGGACAAAGCTTTCGTCCTTTTAGTGTTTTTCTTTTTTTCCTTCTCATTCAGCTCTACTAAATATTTTTGGTGTGAGTTATGACTATTTTTAGCAAGCTTAATTTGAAGAATATGAAACAAAACCTGCTCTAAATAAAAGTAATATCTTAAGCTACAAAAGATATGTTTATTAACATAGATTTGTTGTCCTTTATGTCCCAAGTCATTGTTGAGTATTTGAGTTATCTAAGTTAGACTCATTTTTAATTTTTTAATGTTCAAGAATATTTCTTTAACATGAGTCTAGAATCCAACATTTTGATCTCCTTGTACTTTCATAATGCAACAACTATACATACATATTTCTGAAAAAGTCGTAAAGTTGCATGATGAAGCATTTAGAAGGGCCTTCAGAGCAGCAGTTTAATGAAGAATGAATTTCTAAAAGGGTCAACATTATTATTTTGTTGTTGTTTCAAATTTATTTTTCTCCTTCTATAAATTTTGTTAGAGTAACAAAGTAACAATAACGAAATGTGGTGAACGTTTGACCTCAGACAAGTATATTGTCTCTAAAAAAAATTATTTATGTTGTTGTGGTGTACATTTTTAACGGTCTTAACTTATTTATAACTAATATTGATTATTGAAAACTTTTATATAATTTTTTTAACAAGGAGTTATTCTAACTATAAAATTATCAGTTCTATATTTTTCATGTACAAAAAAATAGAAAAAATATGTTTAATCGCTACATAAAAACATCACTCAATTTTAATAAGACAATTATATCATCAAACATATATAATGATAAATTATGTAAAGATAAAAATAATTATATATCAAGATATTTTAAATCATTCATTATATAAAATTCTTGAGATATGTGATAATGTCAAATCATTTAATTTCTATTGAAATGTTCTTAAAACCTACTAAAATTTACTCTCTTTTTTCTTATAACAATCAATTATTGGAAAGACTGTTCAAAAGCTTAGCAAAATTAATTATGTCCACGCGAAGCGCGGGTAAATTACCTAGTTATTAATATAACCGAATAACCAAACCCCCCAAAAAAAAAAAAAACTGAAAAGAAAAAGACCAAACCAAACCAAATTTATTTTGGTTTTGATTGGGTTACACTTTCTCAAAACCAAAAACCAAAAAATCTAAACCAAATGCACACACCTAGGATAAGTGAAATTATGGAATTACCTCTGCAAGTAAAACTTTTGCGAAAGGCTCAGACAGGTTTTTATTATCAATGTCAATGACAATCAAGAAAATATCTATATCATTTGTCTCATTACATACATAACAGAGCAAATAATATAATAAATTATAAAACTTCTTTTAATTGCACTAGCTGAAGTGATTTGTATATTCTATATTTCTATTTTTCTATGCACAAGAAAAGTTGGCAAATGTGTTGAAGACCCTAAAAAAAATATCTAAAATGCACAGAAGCGGCTATTTAGTGTTTGGTCTTCTCACCTAATTTGCACAGAAAAAAAAATGGAGCAATATACAAACAAAGCAAAAAAGCTCTCCCCTATTCAAATTCCTAAAGAAGTAACACTTGTCTTTGTTACCAACAGGATCTTCTGGCTTTACAGTGGACTTCAAATGGTAGCCAACATTCATCTGTCAGTACCAAGAAAAACAAAATTGCCCACTTTTGAACTTTCTACCTGTTCAATAGAAGAAACAGCAACCACCATAAGGTTATTTTTGAAAGAAACAATCGCAAGAAAATTAAGATATGTCTATACTGCAATATCTTTTAGTTCCACGATGGGCATGCTTCTTTTAAAAGTTGTACAAGTTAAACAAAGATGGACAACAAGCGAAGAGCTTGATTCGAAAAGCTACTTGGCCTATTTTATAGTGTAGCTCATTTTTTTTTTCTGTGAGACTATCTCCGCTTGCTTGGGCTGGACCATTTGGATGGACAGAAACCAGAGATGCCTTGAAGGGAAATCAACCAATGTAGATATGTTGAAATAGGGGTGTGCAAAAACCGAACCGACCGATAAACCGAACCGAAAAAAGTGTTATTGGTTTATTGTTATTGGGTTATTGGGTTAACGATTATTTAATGGTTTTACAAAAAAAAAAATATTGGGTTATCGGTTCGTTATTGGTTTTTAATATTGGGTTATTGGGTTAACCGATAACCCATTAAGAATATAATAATTTACTATTTTAATTTTTAGTTATACATATATATAATATATTAAACAAAAAATATTAATATAATTAGTAGTATATTAGACTAAAAATATAAAAACCCTACGCAATAATTAGCACTACTTAACAATTAACTCTCCTCTCTACTTTTAGCTATTTAACCTTTAGGTTTTACTTTTTAGTATTACTTATTTACTTTAGTTAGTTTATAATTGACTAATATTAGCTTTTGCACGATTGTAAATATCTGCAATTTGATTAACGTCAAGAATTCAGATTGTGTGTTTTTTTTTTAGAAAAATAACGTAAGAACTTCATTTAGTTACCATAAGCATGGCCTCATTTGCTACTGTTACGGTGATCGAAAATTGACCAAGTCTTTGTTGTGATGACCAAAATACAACAAGTTGGTCCTTGTTGTCCCGTTTGGAATGATTATTTCGATGTATGCGTATCGCGTCAAATTATTGGATAAGTCTTATATTTGTTTTTGAAAGCATTTTCTTATTGGTTAAACCGAAAACCGAACCGTTAAAGACCTAAAACCGATAAATCGAAAACCGATAACAAATATCTTATTGGTTTGATTATCGGTTTAACATATTTAAAAACCGAAAACCGATAAATCGAACCGATAATACTTATAACCGAACCGAACCGACCGATACACACCCCTATGTTGAAATGTCTGTTCTTGTTAGCTCTCTAGTCTAGATTACAGAATATACATGTATAGGATAATATCCCTTCTTTTCGTACTTGGCAGCTCTATCTTCTTTTTTAAAAGTAAAAAAACAGAAGTGGTGCCCGGGCCAGCTTACGCACACCTCAACTATATGAATGAACCCGATTATTCAATTGCTCACGGTAACCTTTTTTAGCTTCTAATGTCTAACATAGGTCTCCGAAAGGATCTCGGAGACTCACCAAAGTACGAAAGACAGGTTCTTTTAGAAAACGGATTCATATTCAAAGAGTGCATAACCGCATGCTGAATACCCTATCTGTAGAAAGATCTCAAGTGCCCATTAACTAAAATATGTCGATGATTGACTAATTGACTGGCAGCGGGAACAGTTGAAGCCATACCCGATCGAAAAAGGATGTTATTTATCCGTAAAACATTTCAAGTGATTGTAGTAAAACTTGACATGTTGACCTCGTGGCTACTACTGCTCCTTTGAGCAGTAACAAGGGATCAATTGTGATCGCTTCAAATTGGACATAATCTTTGGGTTTTATCATGCTATTCGATAGTATGTGCATACAAAAGATATTTGATTATCAAAAGAACGAAGAATACTACAACAACAACTAATTACTATGCCTTTGTCTTAAACAAATTGATGTGATTGGAAGGGAAGAAAAGATGTACTTTATTCTTTTCATCCAAATTCAAAGGGACTGAAAAGCTAACCTGGAGCAATTGAGCTTTATTCTTCTCCTCCTCACATCCTCTTCTTTCACCAAACATAGTATAGAACTCACCAGCACCTACTTGTGATTTAGTTTGAAAAGAAAAAGAGTTTAATGAGCTACCATATATGAGCTAAAGACACCTGTAAACACGAATGTAGTGATACTATAGAAAAGTGATATATTCCTACAATGACTCACTTCAAGAATTCAATGGTAAAACTGATGGTCAGTTTTTTTTTTTTTTGAATAAGTAACATTTGTATTATAACTCAGCACTTAGGTAGTGCTAAACCCCTTTACAGCAAGTCAAAGTATAGCAATATAACAAAGAACTCCTAATCCTAGCATGACTCTTAACACTTCTAGGATATTTTCTGCATCTATAGGATAGTTATTCGTACACCAAAAACACAAAAGCAAAACACAATCTGTTTTTATTTTCTGTACTGTTCTACTCCTGTCTTCAAAACACCTAGCATTTATTTCCTTCCAGATGGTCCACCATACACAAGCTGGTATGGTTCTCCAGTAGCTCCTGTTTTTAGCTCCCTTCCCAGCTTCTTCCCAACTAGATAGAGTGTCAACAATCTTGCTAGGCATTGTCCATTGAATGCCTCTACGATTAATAAATATTTTCCATAGTTGGTCAGTTTTTGCTAACAACCATGAGAAACATGCCACCTTCAAAGGTTCTTTGGTTCTCCAGATTTGTTTCCATGGCCATATGAAGTTATTTGCCACTGTCAAGTTCAAAAGTTTGTACCCTGAACGTACTCCCCTTTGTAGTGCCCATTCCACCATAGTCTGTCCACCCCATTCTTTAGACTTTGAAAAGCTTCAAGAATTTTGAATAACTTAATCAGTCTAGGAATTTCCCAATCATTCAAGTTTCTTCTGAAATTTAATTCCCAGCCTTGGAATGCCCACATGTCAGCTATTGTTATGTCCTGGTGGATAACTAAATCAAACAGATCAGGGAACTTCTCTGCAAGACTCCAATTACCTAACCACCTATTTTTCCAGAAGATGGTTTTATACCATCACATACACTAAAGGTAGAGTGGTTAAGTAAATCGAGCCACCAGTTTCTAATAGATCTCTAAACAGTGACACCATAACGATTGTTTGCTTCTTCAGTCATCCACCCATCCAATTCTCCATACTTTGTTCTGATCACATTTTTCCATAGAGAGTGTGTCTCATGGGCATCTCCACAACCACTTCATTTTCAAAGCTTTACTTTGGTTCTTCAGGTTTTAAATGTCAAGGCCCCCTTATTTCTTGCTTGAGATGAGTTCTTTCCACTTGACTAAGTGATAACCTTTCCTGGTATTATTTCCTTGCCAAAAAAAGGTTCTCCTGATCTGGTCTAGCCTCTGTACTACCCCCTGCTGGGATGGGGAAAAGGGTAATCATGTAGGTTGGGAGAGCATCTAACACAACATTGATCAAACGGAGTCTCCCCCCCCCCCAAATAGACAAGTATTGGGATTTCCATCTTGATAATTTCCTCTCACATCTTTCCAGAACATCATCCCAAATTTCCTTGGACCTTGATTTTGCCCCCATTCTTTCTCCTTTTCTGTAATTAAATGTTGTTGTTGTGGTCGCAATGGCTCAGCCTCTTCAACCTCCCATTCTTCAATGGAGGACACTAATCTCTGCTCTAGTGTACTGCATGCAACTTCTTCTAACCCCCTGGCAATCTCGTCCCTAATCAGGATTTGCGACTTTGGATCCTCCGTAAGATCCTTTTCTTACCAATAGGTAAGGTGATGCTTGACTAATGTTGAAGCTACTGTAAATACAACAAGAAGCAAGACATGGAGGTGCCGGCACACGGAGACTTCTAGATTTTGTATGAGATATTTGTGTTTTGTTGCCTAATTCTGGACTTGTTGGGGCAATTTTTGGGGCTTTCTTTTGTTGATATATTATTAGACCTTGGTCCAAAACATTTTTTTTTTCCGATGATTTATATTAGGGAAAAGGGTCAAGAATACCCCTAACCTATTGGAAATGGTTTAAAAATACCCTTCTTCCACCTTTTGGTTTAAAAATACCCTCATCTTTGTTTTTCGTTCAAAGATACCCTCCTTCCACCTTTTGGTTTAAAAATACTTCAACCCAAATTTAATTGAAATGAATTCTTTTACTAATTAGTTAATTCTTTTACATAACTAAAAGACAATTTTTAATTTATTCAAATTCTTAATATTAGCTCATTCTAAAATATTTAAAAAATTTAAGTCTATCTCTATTTCAAAAAAACAACATAAAATAAAATTAAAAAATTATTGTATAAAAATAAAGAATAAAATTCATATTCTTATTATCAAAATAATACAATACTAATAGAACCCATTCTTTATTTAGTCATTAATTCGCCATCACCTCTTATCATAGTCATAGTCAATGTAGCTTTTCCCCTTCAGGGATTGTAAATAACGCTACAACATGTTGCTACACTACTGCATCTACCTCTAGTGTAAAAACTGTGTAATATCTAGTGTGGTTTAATATATAATCTTTTCTACCGAAAAAAAGGGCTTGTCAACAATCATTAATTCTTTATGTTAAAATTTAATTATATCAATAATTTATTATTATACATTATTATTTATTAAAAAGTAAATTAAGGAAAAAATTAAATATTGATATGATTAAATTTTAACATGATAATTTGAATATAACTAAAAAATCAATCTAAATAAATCAAAAAAATCATTCTACAAATTAAAACATAAAAAATAATGTATAAAACGTAAATAAAATAAAAAATTTATTCTGTAAAAATGAATCATAAGATTTTTATTGTGTTATTTTAATAATAAAATAAGAATTTTATAATTCATTTGTAAACAATAAATTCTATGTTTTATTTTACGTTAGACTTAAATATTTTAAATATTTTGAAAGGAGCTAATATTAAGAATTGTATAAATTAAAAATTGTCTTTTAGAACAAATAAAAGAATTAACTAATTAGTAAAAGAATTCATTTTAATTAAATTTGGGTTGGGAGTATTTTTAGACTAAAAGGTGGAAGGAGGGGTATCTGTGAACAAAAAACAAAGGTGACGGATATTTATTTTTTTTTATGACAAGGGAAACCCGCAGCCGCTACCCTTCGGGTGCACGCACAGGGTAAAAACCCCCGCTCCTATGCAATAGCTCGCAAACAACATAGGAGAGGTAACCCGCACTAGGCAAGCCCGGTGCGACGAGCTCGACCCAGAAGGCAAACCCCTTGCTTTCGCTGGCAAGGGGTTTCGAACTTGAGACCTCCAACATGGAAGTCCCAAGCCCAAACCACTAGGCCACCCGGAAGGGTAAAGGTGAAGGATATTTTTAGACCAAAAGGTGGACGAAGGGTATTTTTGAACCATTTCCAATAGGTTAAGGGCATTCTTGGCCCTTTCCCCTTTATATTATGGCCTTTTGGCTACTTGTAATTTATTTTATTTAAAAAAATAAAACAAAGATATAATATAACAAGCAGCATAACTCAACAATTCTTACCAATATATAGAAGAGAATGCTTGACAAATGTTGAAGTTACTGCAGATATAATAAGCAGCACATAACTAAACTTGTTTCCTTTTTCCTTACTGCTTATGTTTGAAAGATTAAAAGCAATAACTAATCAGACAACAAAAGTACAGATATGTACCCTTTGTATAGAAATTTCAAAATCCAGTGTTCTGGTGGTCTAACTGAGAGCAACCAAGCAATATTTTCTACTGCTTCCAATATCAACATACAAATTTAAATAATACTAAAAGAAATTACCTTAAGTAGGAGATTACTTCATTGGTTAAGCAGAATCTCCCCACAATTCCTTTCTGATCAGCTTAAGAATTTCAATAATCTGTATTTGAATGAAAGGGATATGTAAACAACATATAATGTGTACCTCTTACAAAATAAGCTTCAGGGGAAACTGCAATTCGTCAAACTGTTTACATTCCCATCCCCTGGAATTTGTTCACTAGAGGCAGCAAAAAGTCTTTTATCCTACTTGTCATTTTAACTGTAGCTACTAATAGTCTCCACATTGATAACTACTACATACTGTCTTTTTTCTTAATCTCTCTTCCTTAAAACCTTTGAGGCAAAAAAATCTGTCTTCAGATGCAAAGGCCAGTTTTCTCAATTTTGAAGCCTTATTTAGAAATATTTGTAGTATAAGTAAACCTTAGAGATGATAATTGAACAGATTACTTACTCAAAAGTTAAATCAAGAAAACCCAAAAACACTTGTATTGAAAGGGGAAGTTAAATAAGATGTCTTCGAACAGAAGATTTGACTTACTCCAGGATAATGCTGCAAAACTGGCAAGTAGTGATCAAGTGCGATGTATATCTTTTCAAGTAGGCGCATTAGTGTATCAACCTCATCTCCCAAAAGATCAACCTGAGTATTGAGCAAACAAGAATAAATATCAGGCAAAGTATAGAAGCATGGATAAATCAAAGCACGCTCGTAATTACATAATAAGCTTGTAACTTACACTTGATATCATTGCAGAGTTCACTAATATGAAAATGTTTTTATCAGATACTACTATGAAGATGCATAACCAAAGAGATATGCAGGAAAAACACAATATTAGGTGTTTCTATATCTTCATAGCTATCCAAATGAAATGGTATGAATATAATGATTTATATAGATAACCAACTAGTTTGGGATTATGACCTAGCTGTTGTTGTATAGCATGTAAATGAATAGAAATTGATGGAAATGGATTTTTTATCTGGATGTCCATACAATTGCTTATTTGTTTCTCTGTATGTAGTTAGATCACTTTGGCATGGATCATAACGACTAATGAGAGTTCGATTTTCAATTAACCTAACTCAGCCATTTCTTCATTAGTCTGCAGGCCACACGTACATATAACATAGTCAAACTAGTTATATTCCATATACCTAATAAATGCAGATCATTACCTCAGCCTCGGCCATTTGAAGGTCTGAACATCTTTTTTCAAGCCTCTGTCGGTACAATAGCACTGTTCTTCTAAGTGAATTGGTCTTCTTGACAAGAGAATTCAACTGACATGATGAATGCTTCCACCTGAAGGTATTGGAACGATCTATTATGCTGTAGGCAAATCAACAGAGTATAACTTCAAGAATTTATCTTCTGGCTTGACCAAGGTTTATGAGTAAGTTGTGCACACGTGCACACTTGTCTGTTCCTGTGTGTATTTATGCCAATTAAATAAGAACTATGCATGTAGTAGTGTTTCACTGTGCATCACTATTAGTTGTTGTTTTTTCGAAACTGGTAAAGCACTGTGCATCCCAATTGTATTAGTATACAATGATTAAGCCAATCTAAAATTAAAACATGGTGTTAATGCTTAATCAAGTTGAATATACTCCCGATTACTATACAAACCTAAGCCAGATATAATGTCTCTATACCTAATAAATGATGCCTCGAAATAAGTCAGGAGCCATGAATAGAAAGTAGGATTGTAAACCACAATAAAGAAAAGCACAATGTGTTAATGCTGAAATTCCTTTGGGCACATGTTGGTGCAGTAAGCAGCTGAGTAAAGCTTGGCACAATGGGACTTAGCCATCGTGTTGTAAGTGTTGTTCCAGTCATCACTAAACTCTTATTATGTTTTACATATTCAGACTAGTTGGGTTTTTTTCCCCAGTTCAGACATCCACTATTTTTTGCTTCCACATAGTACATGTTTTGCTTAGTTATTTTCATTATGCTTGATATATGCCAGACTCAAGGTTAGCTTGGGGCCACTCGTGATCCTAGGTCCCGTGTTACGTCTAGGGGGTAGCCTCAAGGAGTGACATAACCAATTCGGGATATAGGATTATTTCCAGAATCATTTATTTCTTATGACATTATAGTCATTAATATTTTAATAAGGCTTTTACCCATTTTGGAATTCTAGTCTTCAGATAGAACTTTATCTAAAATTTTGGTAGGACTCGCAAGTCCAAACATGGAAAAGTATTGTGTCTTAAAAGGTAATCATTAACTACCATTATGAAACACATACCTAGCATGATTTGCTTCCAGACTGCCACTCACCCTGCATTCAAAATCTGCAAGCATTTTTGACAACTCGTGTACCCTACAAATTACTGCTTCCATATGCTTTCTTAGCTCAATTTCTTTGGTTTCATTTAAGGTCAAAATGTACTGCCTCTCTTCAGAAACAGCAAGGACCATCTTTGCTTTGTCATCAGCTTCTTTTAACTCCTCCTCCTTCTCTACAAGCTTTTGATTTAACTGGTGGATTGCCTCCTTCATTGCTTCAATTTGCTCCAATGCTTCTTCTAATTGACCCTTTATCACCTCTAATTCCTTATTTCTCTCAGAAACTAATCTTTGCTGCCTACTTGCATCTTCTCTCACAGCATTGAGCTCTTGAGTTACCAACTCAAATTGTTCCTTCTCCTTTGCTAGAGCAGTTGATGCATCACTTGCTAATTTTTCCTTTTCAACCACTGATCTTTCCAGCCGATAAATCATTTGCTTTAGTTTTTCCTTCTCTTCAACCTCTAATGTTAATTCATATTCCTTCTGAATAGCTTTCATCTCAAGAAATATCCGGATTTCATTTTCATTCGAATAATTATTGTACAATTCCTTGAGCTTGTCCTGAGCATCCTTGATTCCTTCACTGAAAATCACTCCATAAAGATCTTGCATTATCAGACACTCCAACTCTGAATCTTCAAGTTCAGAATTGTAAGTATTTTCAGCAGCAATGTAAACTTCCGTCAAAATAATATCATAAATGTCATTCATAATATGGAACTCCATGTTTGACTCATCAGCTTTGCTACCTTTCTCTCTAATGAGATCCCTTAGAAAACATTTATACACTTCTTCCCTGATTGAAGCTGCTATTTGTGAATCTTCCACCACTAAATTGATATCTGCTATCTGCTTCTGCATGTTTTCTTCATCCAAAGAGTGTTGCAGACTCTTCTCAGCAGCAGCAGAGACTTCGGACAACAGAAACCTCACTTCATTTTTCTTATCTCTAAGCAAGTCTCTTAGCTGACGATTTTCAGAAAGAATGGTGTCAATTCTATCCTTCAAGCTATCCAAATTTGTAGGTCTTTGAGTAAATTCAGGACACTTTTCAGTCTCTACAGAGATATCTTCTAATTTCATTATAACTTCTGGGATCTTCTTTCTAAGAAAATCAAATTCCCCCTGATCCTTCTTATGCTGCACAACAGACCCCCTTCCTATAAGAGTTAGATATTCAGCTCTTAGAGAAAAGTAGTCATCGGTTTTCTTTTCCAGAACGGATTCATGTTCTCTCTTCATCTTTGTCATCATATTATTAAAATAGTCCACCATTTCCTCCCGTGGCATGTGTTTCAACGTGGCAGCTTCAAACTTTTCAGGTATATCACTCTTTGAATCCTCCCACTTCCCATTTCCCTCCAAAATAGATTTTGAAGATGTCACATGCTCACTTGACATCATGCGATGAAAGTGGTCAACATCCTGCGACCCATGTGAAGTCAGACTCTGTGTTTCTATACTAGACAATGACTTCAAAATAACCTCTAAGTCATTTCGAAGATTAGAGATCTCATTCAGTTTGTCAATTCGAGCGTCACAAGACTGACTATACTGATCCCACAATTTGTCCTCAAAACCTTCCTGCATACTCTGGATCAGATTGCGCATCACCATGGCCTCAACCTCCACCTCAATTAGATGCTCCTCCTGCCACCACTCAATTGATGCCTTGGACAACTGTACCATTCCATCCATACGTGTAAAAATTGTATCCATGATCATTTTCAGATGCTTCACTGTTTTGTCCAGATGAACCCAACTTTCGGATTCTCGCTCTCGCAAAATGCCACCCAGACCCACCAACTCTGAACCAGAGCAGATCCTCCTGATAGAACTGGAACCTCTAACCCTATCAATGCCCTTCTTCAGCATCTTGAGTTCATCTGTTGCTGAATTTCTTAGTCCACCTAAAATCTCTCTCGTCTTTTCATGTTCCCGGAAAACATCTGATAAAGTGAAATGCTTCTGAAAATTCAAACTTTCTAGCACATCCTGCAAGACCGGTGTCCCCAAAGATTCAGTTTTACTGAGACCCACATCATGAAATTGCAAATACTCCTTATATTTGGTCAATTCTATCTCCTTAGCCATTATTCTCTCAGCCGCCTCCTGTTCCACAGCACTTACCATTCCCTTAATAAGTGAGTCACTCACCATCCTTGAAACTGTTAAGCGTTTGTTTATATCTTCCCAATACAAATCAAAGTCCTCCAAAATCTCATCACTCAATTTCTCAATTCTTTTGCCACCATTCACTGTTCTCTCAGACCCACCATTCATTGTTCCCACATTAGCATCATCACTATCACGACATGAAGTTATATCATACCCAACTCCTTCATTCTCTAACACCTCTACGGTACCCATAATTAAACATACCTGCACACAATATGCAAAATTTACTCATTTCCTGTATATTGACATAATCAATGCAACTATCAGAGAAGAGAGGCTAGACTATATTAGCAACAAGCAAACCTTTTCGCCATCATTTCCAAAATATTTGGACATAAATACCAATAATAATGTCTAAGACGAAACAGAAAGCACTTGATCAAATTATTATGATGTGATCTTTAAACCTACTTACATGTAAAAAAAAAGAATTCTTTGTAAAAAAATAATGAGTAATTCTTTTCTACCTCACAAGTGCATAGGCGATCAGATTGAGTATATTGTTGTTGTCGAAATGTCATGACATGTAAGAGAAGATAAACACAAAAAGTAAAAAAGGAAACTAATGGTGAATCATAAGAAAAAAATACCAAATTGGTTTCAGAAATACATACATACCTACAAAACAAAATTAGATTCCTCAGGTCTATTAACTGAAGATTGAGCTAAACAAATACAAGTTGAACAAAGATAAGGAAGGGTGTTCAAAATTCACAAATACTAAACTTAACATAAACAAATAAAGTAATGCATAAAACTTACAAAGGAAAGATAAAGTCCTTGAAAATTTTGACGGCTCAAAAATGGGATTATTGAAAAAAAATCCCAATTCGACCGTTAAATGCTGAATTTTGGCAACTGGTTTAGCTTTTCAGAGTCATTGATTTTAGGGTTTTTAAGCAGAGAGAAGGTGGGAACGAGCGAGCGGGAGCGAAGAGAAAAGAAATGAGACTGAAAAGAGACGTTATTTTCAGAATTACCAGTCCTTGATTAAAGGTTTATTCCCTTAAAAGTGGTGAGGTTTGGTAGAAACTACAAACACTTTGTTCAGATGATTGTGAAGTATATTTCATGATGTATTATATTCTTCGTTGTTACATAATAAAACACATTCATAATTTGAAGGATAATAGAACTATTATGAAAAAGTAAAATAAAATATGAAATATGGTTATTAAATAATAAATAAATAAAATTAGAAGAAAATATTAAGGTAAAAACGCAATCACATCAAATGAATTGTTACATAAAATTAGTCTTTTCATCATTATCTAATAATTGATTTATATGATATAATACAATAAAATTTAAATTAATTAAAATAAATATTATATTTAAATTAATAATATAATACAATACGATTCTATAGAACGCATACAACCATCCAGACAAGGGTAATACGTCAATTAATAAAAGCAATTGTTAATGTAAATAAAATAATACAAATGGGACACTTACACTCTGGTCTCTGGCGACTCCTTACATGTGGTGATCTACGTATATATTATTTGTTTCCATGCAAAAATTAAATAATACTATTTCATTTCTCCTCTTTATTATTTTTAAAAGAAATAAAGAAATAAAACCAATGCCTCTAGAAATTAATTAGATCAATTGAGTAGGCATGTCACGGACCTACTTTCGAAGGCAACATAGTAAAGATTGCTCCATGGCATCAAAACGGACACTTTTTGATTCCTAAACATCAAAAGGAATCCTCTCTAAAAACACATATCAAAACGGTAAGTTCATTCATTTATGGGCGAACTATAACTAATTACATCTCTTAACCCCCGTCATCCCTGTTAACTCTCAATTCATCCAAAATAATATCACACCAACTTTAAAAGTAGTTCACCCACAAATTGGCGAACTACAATTCCTTTTATTTCTTCCTCACGTAAATATATCTCTTTCTTCCTCACGTGAATTTATATTACACTGAAAATAATCGCATCCATCATTTTCCTGAAATAACAAAACAATAAATCAAGTGAATATCCAAATATTTTGAAGTGAACAACCTGATTTTTTTTTACCTTTGAACGCGTACAACTCCAAAACTTACGACCGAGATTTCTAGCTTGAAGTTCACGATATTTTCATTTTACAATACTATTTGCATTTGCAAACATCTGGTTCAATTGAATATACAGACTTTTGGAATTGTTGAGACATGACTATCAAATTTTAAAAATCAAAATATAAAGTATAAAAGAGTGGAAGATGAATGAAAAATGTGGAGTGAATAACTCATATTTATTATTGAAGAAACAGTTACAGTTCACGTGAGGAAGAAAGAGATATGAATTCACATGAGGAAGAAAGAGATATAGTTCACGTGAGAAAGAAAGAGATATAAATTCACATGAGGAAAATTAAAAGGAATTGTAGTTCACCCATTTGTGGGCGCACTACCTCTAAAGTTGGTGTAATGTTAATTTCGATAAATCGGGAGTTGACGAGGATGATAGGATTAAGGGATGTTAGTTATAGTTTGCTCATAAATGGGCGAACTGTCTGTTTTGGTGTGTATTATTGGAGAGGATCCCTTTTGGTGTTTAGAGTTTTAAAAATGTCTATTTTAGTGTCAGACTTGCTCCTAACCTTTTGGGGATGGCTCGCCCTAGGCCTAGTGGTTGCTCTTTGGGCGTGTTGCTGGTGAGAGTCACTAGTTAAAGACATTAAATGACTCTCATGTGGGTCTAGATGTTCCCTCAAGGCTGGATATATTTTGGCTTCAGGACTTGGGCTCATTGACATCCGGTTGAACTAGTTCATTCTTGAAATTGGAGAAAAATAATGTAGACGATGTCAAGGTAGAACATGCTCTCTCACCTAAAAATTGAAATGACGATAACCGCAGCGTCACTCGACTGCAAATAATAGTGGACTTGTTCCCTGAATTGCCACAAGTCCTCATATTTCTCCCTAGATGCCTCATCCGGTGACGTCGACCTTTCCAGTGGACAAAAAAGTGGGCACTTGAAATGTCGTAACCTTTTCCATGAACCAATTGATGGTCTATGATAGCGTCAATATGTCTGTCCATAGGCAGTTGCGTGATGAAAATTTATTTGAGCATGCCTGGACTGCCTTCACGTCTTGTCTTTCATGTCTTCGAACCATTGTTTTCAAAATCATTTTCAGGGCGAGTCTATGGGTGGGGCGTATCAAAAAAACACTTTGGGCTGCAAATTGAAAGCGTAGATTCATGGGGCTTACGTCTTAGAATTTGGGGCATAAACTTCGAGCGTAAAGACATAAGTCCTAAGCGTAAAACATACACTCTGAACGTTAATTAATTATTATTTTTTCAGTTTTGAACCATTTTGCTATACAGATCATATTTTTTATTATTGGTGTAATGATATTTTTATTTTATGCTATCATGTATTTTTTCAGGTTCTAGTGATATTTTCTAAAATGTATAAATAAACTATTATAAAAAATGGCATTGTTATAAATATTTTTTTAGATAATCATGTCTGAAATTGATAGGATAGATAACTTTTTCCATTTGTTGTGATTACTCTTATATTGTGTATCCTTCTTCTTCTTTAAAATATATAAATAATAATCAGTGCAAATATTAATTGAGCGTGGGAATGACTAGTAAATGTAAAGATGGATGATGATTTCATTTGAAAGATTATTTTGGCTATTATTATATCATTTTTTTGTGTTGTTAGTTGCTAGTAGTTACCTTTCTCAAATAGTAATTATATTCTATATTATCGGTTATTAATACATTTCTCAAATAATAATTATAATATATTTTTCTATAGTATTGGTTATTTATCAAAATAATTTCTAAAATCATTAAAAGTTTTACTTTAGCCTATTTTCTTAGAAATAAAATTATAAAAGTGAATTACATGAGATGTACGCCCCAAATGGGACTTACTCTCCGTGTCTCGAGACTTACACCTCGCCCGTACTGCACAAACTGCATCGTCTCACGCCCCCACTTTTTAATCATCAAAATTCGAATTCAGCACAACTCAACAAAATTAAATAAATTTATCCTCTAAAAAATTTCTTTAGAGTAATTATTAAAGACGCAATCTAAATACTCTTGGTACATTCTTTAGGAAATTAAACTATATCATCTGACTAGTGTTGTCCGAGCACCCACTCATCTAGTTATTCATTCAAGAAAAGGAGAAAATATTTACGCTACATATTGTGTGTATAAACAATATTTATACACTGTTGTACACTTTTATACAAGGTTTATTCTTATGTAAAATGTTTCCCTCCATGTACAATGCTGTATAATATTATAATTAAGCCACGTGATGTAATATATATGTTGGGTCATATATTTTTAAAAATTTCCCATTTAATATTTAAGATTCATAAGCACATACATTATAATAAAAACAACTTTTAGCGATAATAAATATACACATTAACAAAGAGTGATAAAACCTTTAACGACATTAGCTAATTGTCATTGGATTCAGTGTCGCTATAGGCTTTAGGGACATTTATAAAGAGTGGTAAATGCCGCTAAAAATATGTTTTTAACGACAATTAAGTTATTGTTGTTAATTAATTACCTCTAAAAATCATTTTTGATGTAGTGACTTTCGTTTGTTGATGAATAGTATATAGCATTGAATTCTGAAAACACATGTACAATGATATTGGTACTTTGGGTTGCTTTTATACCATATTAGTTGATATTATACTAAAAATAGTTGTATTATGTTAGTTGTCTACCTTACTAAATTAAGAAAGTATTAATACACTTGTAATTAATTTTTTTTGAAAGTGTTCATAGTTATTTGTCAAAAGATTTTTTAAGGGGTGAACAAGTAAAATAATTTTTTTATTTATAATTTCTTAAACATCGTGCAAAATGAAAAGTGATCAACTAAAATGAAACAAGAGAGTATAACTCCTGACCGTAGTTCCAATGAAGACTCTTATTTTTTAAAAGAGTAATCTAATTTAATGATTATGCTCATTATGACTCATGACCCCACACACGGGAAGAAAGTAAAGCTTGTAATTAACACAAAACAGTACAAGTAATGATTTATAATATATTTATTTATTCTTAACCCTTTTTTAGGGTGCCAGTTTAGCTGCTGACCATTAAAATAAAGCAAAATCCAGCTCATATGTGATTTTTTAAGTTTCAAATATTCTTTTAAGCTTTGTCATTGAAGCCAGGTGTATCAAATGCTCTCTCGTCATTTTAAGTTTGGTACGGAGACGGGATAGAAAAAGTTATTTCATAGATCGAGATATTTTAAGAAATGTGTTATTTCATTATATATATATGAAATGACTTATTAATTATTATAGGAAACATGATCGAATAGATAATGTTAGGAAAAACAATTATATATTAATATCTCAAAAAATAATATGCATTTACATTAAACAATGATTTGGTCAACAAACGTTATCTTCTCCTTGAATGAGTTGTCTTCAAATTGTCCAAATAAATTGTCATTACTGACATTTACTCCTAATTCTTGATTCCTTTTTATTTAAAAGTTGGTAAACATCATTATTTTTGGACTATAAATATGTCTCATTTTATGCTCTTGTTTTATACTGTGGACAGTAGAGAGAATAATATTCTTCATTCTTCCTAGAGATGGCAATGGGGCGGTGCCGGACAGATGTGGGTGTTTGCAACAAATTTTAAAGTGACAAAAAATAAATGGTAATCACAATAAAATATGAAGAAACACAACTTTATTGATAAATATGCGGGTATAATTCTGTTCATCCTTTGATTCTACTCTCCTAAGATTTATCCATGATTCGAGGGCCGTTGGTAGCGTATTTCTCGAACTATGATGATTTAGATTTGACCTCTATATGAGTATTCCATGTCTTTTGTGGAATATTCAAGATCCTGATCTTTAAAAATATTCAAGAGTTTGTGGGATATTTTGAGATGCCTTTTAAGGGAATTAGTACCTTTTATATAGGCATAAACTAGGGTTTAGGGTTGAGTAGCCTCCAAGAATTCTAATTGAAACTGAACACATCTTCTAGAGTCCCAATTCGAATTGAACACGACTTGTAGAGTCCGCAAAATTTCAATGTCTACAAATGCCCCCTGCTTCAAGGCTTGTCGGAGTGTAGACTCGATAAAACTCAAAGACGAGGCTTGAAGTACTCATACTTCCACCTTTGCAGCTTCAGATTTTCAGATTTGATTTAAGAGAGAAGAGATGAAGGGCAGATGGTCCCACTGGGCATGCCAATTTGTTTGCAACAAATTTTAAAGTGACAGAAAATAAATGGTAATCACAATAAAATAAGAAGAAACACAACTTTATTGATAAATATGCGGGTACAATTCTGTTCCTCCCTTGATTCTACTCTCCTAAGATTTATCCATGATTCGAGGGCCGTTAGTGGAGTATTTCTCAAACTATGATGATTTAGATGTGACCTCTATATGAGTATTCCATGTCTTTTGTGGAATATTCGAGATCCCGATCTTTAAAAATACCCAAGAGTTTGTGGGATATTTTGAGATGCCTTTTAAGGGAATTTAGTACCCTTTATATAGGCATAAACTAGGGTTTAGGGTTGAGTAGCCTCCAAGAATTCTAATTGAAACTGAACACATCTTCTAGAGTCCCAATTCGAATTGAACACGTCTTGTAGAGTCCGCAAAATTTCAATGTCTACAGTGAGGTAGATTGAGCTTAATCCGCAAAAAAATTAATTCGTCCAGCTCTACATAACATTCTTTTTTGCATTTTCAACCCACTTCACCCTACCCTCATAGACCCAACCCGCCCCGCATAATATTTTAAAAAAATATTTTACTTTTTTTATTAAGTTTGATACTAAAAATAAATTCATAAAAATAAATTTATTTTCTCATTAAGTTATATTAATTTAATAGATAATGACTTAAAATTTATTTTTTAGAAATCAATTGGGAAACATGTAAGAAACTGTATAAGTTTTGATTGAAACATTTTCATTTGCTTGGATAAGCTATATTAAAATTACTATTGTATTAGTTTTACTTCATGTTTAACAACTTTGAGGAATTGCATTGGCCATTACCAATTGATCACACAATCTTTTGTCAGAAAGTAAAATAAAATCAAATTCATAAAACCCAATATTTTAAAATTCTTTTTAAATTAGAAAGCATTGATTCAATTGATATAATAGAAGACAAGAAATCGATCAGTATCACTCTTATTTGAAAATACTTTTTTAAATATTTTTGTTTTTTTGGTTTCCCACCCGGTGTCCGAAGTTCATATTGGAGCTCCGACTAAATTCGAATCGCGCACTACAGGGCCCATTTTGGGGTGGTGCTCCCAACATGATTTTCTCCATACCTAGAGCTCGAACCTGAGACCTCTAGTTAAGGGTGAAGCACTCCCACCAATGCACCACAACCCATGTTGGTAAATACTGATTCTACTATAAACACTAGAATATGTTATCATATAAATATATATTTAAAGAAACTTTCAATTGATATTAGTTTTGAATATAAAATAATGAATTTGTCATGAGATTTGTGTATTTTTATCTGTGAAGGATGCTCTATCACTCTTATTACATGTAAAAAGTTAAAATTAAGTTTGAATTTGCCTAGACCCGCAAACCGCCCAACCCCATCCCGCACAATCTTAAAATCGCTCCGCCCCGCATAGCCTTAAATCCGTTCTGCCCTGCTCTATTGTCATTCCTAATTCTTCCTCTTCAGATTTTGTGCTCCTAATTTTGATGGTAGAATTGCTTATTGAATCCCGAAGAATACACCTTATAGCAATGAAATATCCTTAAAAATAGTGTCATAAACATGCCTCGAACTTCAAGAATTTCTGTGATTAATTTTTTTTTCCAACAATCATAAAGATATTTATTTTGAGAAAATACATAATTACCCCATCAAACTTAGACCCTTTTTTAAGAAGACACCTTAAGTTTGCGAAGGTCCTATTACCCCACGAAACCATTTAAATCGACAATAAATACGCCATTTTGACCCATTTTCATGGTAATTGTAATTTCACACTAGAAAAGCGCGTGAAAGAGTAAAATTGCAGCCCCAAACCAATGGAAAACTGACACATGGCATTGTTAAATCAAAGTGAAAAAAAGCCCACGTTTCTTCTTCCCCAAACCACCATTAATGGCTGTTGAGAGCTTTTCTCAACAGCAAAAGTTGGTTTTTTACTATGCGAAGCGAATTTTTTTATTGTATACTCTATCATCAAGTTCTAGCAATCCATCTTAAGGCCTTTTATTAGAAAAATCTACTTAACAACGACATAATACTTGATCAATTTAGCACCTAATTTACCTTTCAACAAAGAAATTTGAACCCATTTCCGTTCATATAGTTTCCCCATATCAAAAGTATCAAAGAATCTACTCGAACAAATTCAAAAAGATGTAAAATTCACTTATAGAACTCAAAGCTAGTTTTGATTTCGGAATACCCACAAAGCTAAAAAGGATTAAACTAATTTTTGAAGAAACATATTTGAAATCAAACACCAAAAACACTGAAAAATAACACACAAAACTTACATAAATATATATCTACAAAGAAATTCAGAAAAAAAAATAATCTTTTGAAGTGAAGTAAATCGAAAGAACTGGGAAAAGGAATTGGAAAAGATGAACAATGAATTTTCTAAAAAGGTTGAAGGGTTAAAATGTGAGTGGATCAGAGTTTTACCCGACCCACTATTAAACAAGTAAGAAAAATAAAAAAATATTATTTTATATGGGGTGAAACACACGCCTTGGTCATGAGATTACAAATATTGTAAAAGTAGTGTATTTAAAATTGTTGGAAATGGTTGGATGGGGTAATAGGACCCTGCAAACTTTAGGTGTCTACTTCAAAAAATGGTACAAATTTGATGGGGTAATTATGTATTTTAATTTGTTATGATTCACGGAAAAACCAATTCAATATGCTATTATGTTGGAATTGAAGGTTCTCCAATAGTGTTTGTCCTATCATTAGAGGTAATTTTGTACGTACAATATCCGTTTTTAATGTAAGTTGAGCTCATGTCATAAGGTATGTCGTTGATATACTAACATTTTTATTATTTTAATTAATTAATATTGAGAAATGTGATTATATTACATTTAAAGTCAATAATTAAAAAGAGTTGACAAAGTTGATAATCCTACTAATTAAGCCAAAAACTAATTTGGATAAAACAGATGATATTATTGTTGTGGTTATTTTTCAAGTGAATATTATGGTCAATGTAAGTGATTGAGTAATAGACTTTATGATACTAGACATATTTGTGTGAAAACAATATTTTTGTGATTTACAACCAAGTTAATGGAGGAGGAGGCTTTATTTTTCTTGGTGATTGAAGAACTACTTAAATTATCATAAGAAAAAAATTTCCTCTAAAACTCACATGTGGAAAAATATTGACTTTAACTGAGGTTCCATCTTTTTAATATTTGAATCAATTTGGTTGATGTGGAATTATTAGAAAATATTGGAGAAAAAATTTCTTTTGAGAATAATGTGAGTGGTTTAATTAAGATTATTTTTTTTGGCAAAAGATTTACAATCATTATTTAGTTGTGTTAATTTTTTAAGTCATGAATGAAAATGCAAATAACTTGCTTGATTGATTTCTTTGTTACATGCTAAATTAGTTTATTTTATATGATGAGAATTTTATCTCAAGTAGAAAATTAATCGTACAAAATGATGCTTGAGAAGAGTAGATTCGATAGAAATAGTGAATTTATTTTGCGTTATAATTTTTGTGAAAATATATGAATTACTAATGTTCTCTTCCTTACTTACTTGGACAGAATGGAGTAGCAGAAAGAAAAATATTTTTTGAAGATCGTACATTATTGTTTGTTAGCTCTTGCACATCCAATAATTTTTGGGAGAAGCTATTTTATGTGCTTGCAAGATACATTAGAGTGCCTTATTTACAATAAAATTGAATCAATTTCTTATGATTTGTAGAAAAATTATTCCTGTTATACTGAAATATTTAGAAGTGTGGGGATGACTTAGTAAGGTTGTGCTACTTGATTTTAAATGAAGAAAAAAAAAGAAAAAGAGAAAGGTAAAATATTTTTATTGTATGCTTATGCTAATTATAATTAACTGTTGTATATTAATTTTTTATGTTTGTTAATAGTGATGTGATTAATTGGGGGTAACTTATAGTGAAGAAAAAATAATTTTGAGGATATTTTTTCGTTGAAAAGTCATAATACCTTAGGTGGTTTTGTTATTCAAGATGATTTTTTAAAATGAGAATTTGAGGAGAAGAAAATAACAATGATAGAGAAGAATTTTGGTGAATTTTTTTATAGTTATCTTGTTATTAGTGTTTCTTAATATATTATGTTGTTATTGTCGGGATATATACTATTAATCAAGAAATTGATATCATGAACTATGTGTTTAGATATAGTATTTATTATAAAAAAATTATTATTTAATTTTAATAAAAAATTTAATAGATCATATATTCATTTATGTGTTTGTTTACTAATTACATGGTAGCTGATTAAGTGTATAGAGTTTTAGCTTATACACATATGATTAAATCATCGGTTCTTATAAGTATAAAGTTATTTGATCACAATTTAAGATGAAAATTGGACAAGTCATTGGTATGATTGTAGCACAAGATTAAATATAATTTATCTTGATTATGAAAACGGTGTAGTTCCAACTTCTTATGTTAGTTCATTTTGTATGTATTGAATGTGACCGAGTAGAGTAGATGTTTTAGACTGACCGACAAAAACTGTTACGCCGAGCCTACACCCTCGACGTTGCCGACACTCAAGAACCATCGTTGGTTCCCAAGTGAACCCTTGGCCTGACTCACTACTTAGCGGAAGACTTACTCAAACAAAATAGAAACCTCAATTGCATGATTAAAGTTTAAAGTCTAAATCAAAACTCAACTCAAATAAACATCGGGAAGGGGAAATAATAAGAGACTCCTCAACATCTAACTATCTATGAAGCCTCTAGTACTATAATAGATGACGAGACACAACCCTCGACAACTTAACAAAAGCAGGAAATAAGTATGAAGCCATCCGAAAAGCAAGGAGGCTCACCAGAGCTAGCTGGAGTGCAAATGGTATCAACGAAGCGCCTGATGATAACCCTGAACACCTGTATCAGCATCATAATAAGATGCAAGTCGAATGACATTAGTACATGAAATGTACGCGAATGCAAGGGGAACTGAAAGCATAAGAAACTGAATTGATCAGACAGACAGAGGACTCACCTCAACACAAAGCAATAACGAAAGATAAAATGTATAAGCTTCATCATAAGCAAATACTAACTCAAGTATGTATATGAAAATACAATAGTTTACTCTTTACTCTTATTTGGGAGATTCTCTAACCGACAACCATAACCATGAGCTATGTGATGATACATGGTCTCGCCCACGCTGTTAGAACTGTTTTATACCTTGCCGGGTATAGAACACCTTAACTAAGTGGACCCACTAAGATATGATTAAAAGCAATAAGGATTCATCTAAAAAGTATAATCATTTTTCCATAATGGCTACATGGTTTATGAAGAATGTGAGTTGTCTGAACTCATCTCCATATCGGTGCTTAATACTACTCCCAATAAATATATACGCATGCTCAATGTTAAAACATTCTCTTTCTCAATCTGAGGTAATTACTCAAAAGATCCTCTTAAAAGAGGTAATGCTCTGAAATATCTCTGAACTCATAAACTTATATAGAAATCAAAGTTTCCCTCTTTTAAATGTAAACGTATTACTTTTGGAAATACTTAGTTCCCTTATATTATTTCTCAAACATGAATACAACTCTTCTCATTTCTCATATGTACTTTCTCAAAACTTAGTTCAAAACCATAGTTGGTTACAAAAGATTCTCAAAGAACTTCTTTGAACTTTCCTCTTAAATTCACTTTAGATTTTGATTTGTAAATTAAGATAGGTGATTAGAACATGTAAGAAACTCAAGGATAAATAAAATCTTCAAGCTTAAAATTAGGGTCCCAACTAGTTTGAAATTGAGTAATTCCTCCTAAACTCTTCTTGATTCTCAAACCCAACACGAATTTATAGAAACTTTCATACAAACATTTTTGAAATATAACTCTTACCAAAGATCTACCACACAAACAAATTCAGAACCTCCATTGTTCAAGAATCGCACAAAAATCATGAACTACTCAAGAACTCTTTGAATACAACGATTTCGTGGATAAATTAGATGTATGACATTAGAATAAACTAGTCCATCATTGTGAGAAGCCTTAAATACCTGGAAAGAACAATGTTCTTGGCGAAATCCACAAATCTTGAAGAATGCTTGAAACCTTGTCATTTTCTCCTCTTGAAACCTCGCTCTAAAACTCTAAGTGTTTAGGTACGTGAAAAAGTGGTCTAAATCTGATTAGATCCTTATTTTTGGGTGAACTAAACATGGTTAAACCTAGTTGAAAAAGGAAAAGACCAAACTACCCTTCTAAAAATGAATGAGATGCCTTTAGTAGAGAGGCTTTACTCAAACAACCATAATTCTTTATTCCGAGCTTGAAATTTAACAAACTTGGCGGTGTTCGAAAGAGGAATCAAAGATCTTCAACTTGATAGGTCATGGGCCACCTAACTCTTTATGTGCTAAAAGATATGGTCGTTTGAAATTGACCCCAACTAAAAACTGATGGTGACTTGTACGAATTTCTCTTTAATTCTTTTTTGAAATCTAAGGTGTTACAAAAAACATATTCTCTAATATATTAAATGTACTTATATTCTCAATTTTAATATAACTATTATGAGTTGTATATATTAATTATCGTTTTGATTTATTCAAAGGTGAGATGCTGAGATTGGTCAATATGCTTGATAGATTAGATGATAATAATATATATTGGTGAAATAATAAGTTATTAGCTGATGAAATCCATGTCTCGATATAGAGATTGATGATATGTAGTTTTGAGAAACTTATAAGTTTTCATTGTGTCAAACCTTGCAAGTGAATTGATGAATCCAACACATAGAAAAAGTTAAGTGGTGCTCTAAAGAAAATTAATCTTTAAATTAAAATTCATTAGTAATTTAATTGATTGATTAGTATATGTAAACTGAACATGGAGAATTATATAACTGTTTAATGAAAAATTTTAAAACATAAATGGAGGAGTGTAATTATGAATTTCTAATAGAATGATTTGTAATTTTTTATGGTAAGAATAAATCAAATTAATTTTTGAAATTCTTTTCGTAATAGAAATCATAGTATTTAATTATGTGGTCCCTACAATGCTTATATTTAACTAAAACTCAAAATCTCATTTCTTAGGAGAAAAAAGAGAAGACATGATTTCTTGTTCAAGGAAAGAAAACGTACGCATGTTTTCAATTCTAGTTTTGGACTTGAAAAAGGTCCCTATAACCATGAGGTCGCAAAGGTGAGGTCCGAAGAGGAATAGATGTTTCACACATGACATCCGATTGAAAGAAAGAGATGGATTTGCAATAAAACAACCATTTAAAGATTATGGAATCAAGCACTTCTTCACTTTAGACTGGTGAATTTGGTAAATGGGGGTTTTCCTTTCGCTTTAAATGGTTCTCCTAAGGTAGAAAAGATAATAAGTTTCTATTCGATACTTGCCCACCCAAAGAGAGTTCAGTTGTGAACTTGAAATCACTGTAGAAGACCATTGTAATGACCCTCTAGGTCATATCCTCTTTTACTTACTATGTTATTTTTTGTGTTTAGAGCTTTCTTATAGATCCCAAGTCATTTATGACTTGTTGGAATCGACAGTTCAGAGGTTTTTATGTAAATTTCTATAATTTGGAGCATTTATAACTTAAACAGTTCGGTCAAAATTCATGTAGACGACCTCAAAAATAATATTCTAACGGTTTCTTAGCTTAGGAATGTTGAGTTTGGTCGTCGATATTTAGGCACAATTGTCCTTCAAATATGCACACATATTATGATAAAGTTTCACTTGAGTCATGAACCCACTAGGACATTTGGTAAGGTAAACTAATGGTCTTAATACGCCATGTGTATTAAGACTCTTAGGTTTGCATGATGCATGTTCCTTAAAAGGTGTTTGTTTATCTCTATCTTATGTTGAGAGTTGGGTTGCTAGACACAAGGTTCTCGAGTGGACAATTTGAGTGAGAAGGGTACGCGGTCACAGAAATAGATCCGGACACCCCGCGCATATACCAACTCTCCTAACTTTTGGGATTTTAAAAGAAATTTGTGGGTGCACAAAACACACATCGTGTGTACGTGTCATAGTGTGAGTTTTCCAGAATTAGAGGAATTATGAACGAAATGACAGTTTATATGAAACAATATCAAATAAATAATTTATATAAAGCGATAATAAATAAGTAGTTTATATCACCTAAACATGAAAAACGAAGTATGAGGCAATTAAAATAAAGCAATCAAAGCTTAATTATTAACCTAAGTCTGTTATGGTTTAGAACCTAAAGTCCCCAGCAGAGTTGCCAAGCTGTTATACCCTATTTTAACTCGAGGTCCAAACGGTGTACAACATATTGGTGATTCTTATGTTATTTTAAAGTGCCACCACCTAATTATGTTAAAGGTGAATTAGGACACCTATTTTGCTAAAGTTATGCTAAATTAATTCTTATGTTAAGGTCTACTTAACCTTATGCAATTCTAGGTAAGAATTCTAATTTATTCTAAAGGGAAGGGGTAAAACATCCTTTAAGATCTGTTAAAAATAGTTACCGGTCGAACTTGGGTTAATTAATTTTAAAAACTAAATATGAGTGCTAAAAGGTTAAATAAAAGTCAAATAGGCAAGTTAATAAATATTTTAACATTTGAAAAACTCTTTTGTATTCACATTAGAATGGTGAAGATTTAAGAAAATGTAATTTGTCTAAAACCATTTTGTTGCTGATCGTAATCCATGGCTATAAACAAAGTAGTATTAAAGAAACATGAGTTTAGACTAAAACATTTTTTTTTGAAAGACACTGCCAAGTTTGAACAAAACTTAATAAATAAATTTAGTGGGTTTGAATGGTGCAAAATGAAGTGTTTAAAAAGAATTTGCCAAATAAAATTTATAAAAGCTAAAGTAACTATAAAGGTTTGTTATTAGCTAAAGGTACCCAAACCCAAACATCTATATTATGTTAGCTAAAAAAAAGAACATATTCAAGTCACATAAGCAAGTTTAACATGCAAAGAAAAATAAATAAATGATTAATGCTAAAATATAAGTAGCCATGAGTGACTCCAAGCGAGACCTGCTTGTTTTGCTTGAACAGTTAAAGGGATGGATTGATAAGTCGGGAGACATTTTGGTACTATGGAGGTGGTGTTTGATAAACATGTGGTAGAGTCTGGAAACTGGGAGGGGTATTTTGGTAGCGCAGAGGAGGAGTCAAGTAACCAGATTGGGCATAATAAATTGGGTACAAATTTTGTGGAGTTTGGTGATGGCCTTTTAAGGTGAGGATTTTCTGCAGTGTTTTTCCCTCCAGACATATAGGAAATAGAAGGCACATCTTTTTTCTTTTTCTTCAATAATCTAGAAGAATTGAAACGACGCGAAAAATCCAGACCCGTAAAGGAGAAGGGCCGGTGGGGGGCATTTGGGAAAGTTGTTTGCTATTTGAGTAGTCTAAGATGTCAACTTCATATGTGGGTATGCCGGTGTTGAGTCTATGAGACTCTAATTTTGCTAGAGTCTTGAATCAAAGACTTCGTTTTTGCTCTCAAAGTTCATGTAAGTAAATAGAGGGTAAAGAGATTAGTAAGACAATTCAACTTTAAATGATAGAGAATAAATAAAAAACAGAGCCAAGTAAAACCATATGAGGAATATATTATACAAAACATAAAATATTTAATTGTCGAACAAGACCATCTACCAACTGGCAACTTTGAGATTAACTAAAATAGATTAAAACATAATATCTAGGGCTGTTCAAAATCGAATCGAAATTGATAACCCAAACCGAAAAAAAGTTATCAATTCAGTATTGGATTATTGGATTAGCGATTTTCATAACGGTTTTGATTTTTTTTCTTATCTGTTATTAGTTCTTAACGGTTTGACGTTTTTTCTTAACGGGTTAACCGATAACCCAATAGTAAATTAAATAATTATATTTATATCATTTTGTATATAAAGTCCTTGACTTAAAGACTTAGAGTTTGGTTTCTACTTTTATTTCTGGTTGTCTCAAACACTTGGTTATTCTACAATGTAAAAATGTTTGCTTTTGAGCAAGATGTAACTTGTGAAGTCATGTGCATGTTTCATTTGGTTTGTCACCTTGTTTCTTAGTGATTTTCAATATATTTTTTTTGTGTCAAATCGATAACCGAACCGATAACGATCAAAACCGATAAACCAATAACTGATAAGTAATATCTTAATGATTCGATAACGGTTTAGCATCTCTACAAACCGATAACCAATAAGCCAAACTGATAAACTTCAAAACCGAACCGAACCGACCGATACGCAGCCCTAATAACATCTTTCTTAAGCATAAAATAAACTCAAGTCTCATCATATTTAAGCTATATCTCCCTAAAGGTTTACGTGAAAACTTGAACCATAATCCACCCAATATTTTATATATATATATATATATATATATATATATATATATATGTTAACTACCACTTACTATTTAAAATTAAAAAAAATACGAAGAACATTCATATACACAATTAATTAATAAAAGAGCAAAGAACTCAAAATTAGTACTTACACAAAGAGTAAAGCTTTAGAAGAATGCCTACAGTCAATGACTTTCTTTTACGTTTTAAATAAGAAACATTTAATATGCATACCCATTTTTCTATTTCTAAGTAAAACAGAAACTATGGTCATCTTCTTTAAACATGTACATAGAAATATATGATCTTTGGAAATTGCTTATCATATAAAGATATAGAATGAAAATCAACTCTGGATAATACACAAAGGTAAGACACATATGTGACATCTTGCAATTTGAAATAACTATGAAGAGGCTTAGAACCGGAAATAGTCATTTTTGGAAAGAATTTAAAATCTGGAAATTTAGTTAAGTATGGAAAAAGTGAGTTTTTGGTCAACTTTGAACAGTCATAACTCCTAGCTCAGGATGAGTTAGGTGTAGTTCCAGTTATTTTGCGAAGCTCATGGAATGATCTTTCCAACGCTGCCGAGTTTGCTCGATTCTGAGCTTGTATGAGTGAGTTATGCCCTTTGGAAGTTGGGTTGTTGGTACAGGGAAGTCGGCCCGAAAATTTTAAGGGTATTTTGGTCTTTTCCCTAACCAATTCGTTTGGTTATATTAGGGATTTAGACTGATTTTTTGATCAGTTTTTCCCTTTTAAAAAGAGTGAGAGTGAGGGTTTGTGAGTGAAGAGGAGAAGAAGAGGAGAAAGAGAAGAACAAGCAAGGATTTCGTCGTGGTTTTCGTCGGGGGTGATCCCTATTAAGGTATGTGAGATCATAGTGTTGGGTTGACTCATCCCCCACACGCCAAACTCGTTTTAATTTCCGAGAAAATATTTGGTTGTGTTTTGTTGAAGTCTTGTGGTTGTGTTGAAGTTCTTGTTGATTTGAGACATGTTTCCGGTTGTGTTTTCGAGTTGAATCTATTGTGTATTAAGGGTTTTAATGATCCCAAGTGTTTGGGGAAAGAACGTTTGAAGTTATGAGGGTTTAGAGTTGGAAATATGAAGGAGAAAAGTTGGGCAGCTTGCATGAAACAAGTCTGCGTCACGGACTTGTTCCCTCTGTGAACAAAAATCTGTTCCGCGTCGCGGACAGGACGCGGACTCCACTGTTTCAAAAATTTAATTTCATGATTTTTTCTTAAGTTTAGCTGTCCTAAATCACTCCTAAACATCATGAGGTCTTTCCAAACACAAATCATGAACCTAGAATCCATAATCCAATTCGAGGAGAGTTATGATCAAAAGTCAAGTGAAGTAAGTCAAAGCAAGTCTTTAAAGTTTTTCAAAGAGTCTTTATTGAACGTTTTAACTTCATTCTTAAGGCTCAAGTTTCAAGTTAAGTAAAGAGTATAGAGTTTCAAGTTAAGTAAAGAGTATACAGTTTCAAGTCAAATAAAGAGTATAGAGTTTCAAGTCAAATAAAGAGTATAGAGTCAAGTTCAATTCTCAAAAGCATTAGGGAACTAAGTATTCCCAAAGAAGTTTTTAAATGTTTTCACATTTGAGCAAGAAAGGGAACATCGATTCCAAATGAGATTTTAAGCTAAGTTTTGAGCAATTATCTCAAACTAAAGAAAGATGTGTTTAAAACACTTATGAGCCAAAGTATTTTTGGGAGTAGTATTGAGCA